>PITA01014291.1:0-54101 GCA_004023965.1 Spilogale gracilis
AAAAGACATAAGTGAGAATTACGGCAATTAAGAATGTTGTCTCAAAGGAAATTAGACTGGTCCATTAATTACAATGCCTTAAAGGGAAAGAGGTCCCAATGAAATGCAATAAATTAAAATATCAAAAAGGAAATTAGTAAGAAGAGAAGGTGGAAGTGCCAACAACAAGATAATCTCAGAGGTAGTGATGGGGACAGAAAACGGGAAAAAAATACCGAGAGTGAATAATGTACAATGCATAGCAGGTTCATTAAAGACCAATCCTCCTACTCCTTGCTTTCCCCTATTCCTTTCTCCCTTACCCCCGCCCCCCTTCCTTTCCTTCCAGTCTTCCTTCCCAGCCCCACCTCCCCGACCTTTGCTCTTTGGATCAGCTGCCATGCACATCAAGGTAAAGAGGCTGTCCCAGGTGAGGAGGTTCCGGATCCAAGGACACTCTGATGTCCCCTTGCTTTAAGTTCTCAAAAATTATTTATATTTCTCTGTCTCCTTGGTAATGAAAAGCTTGCGCTTCTGTTCTTGGTGCTAACTGATATTGATGTTTTTCATACTGATCTAGACCCTCTGGTCCCCTCTTATGCTGCTTGTTCCCACTCTAACTCCACACTGTGCCCATCACATTTACTTTCCTCTCCACTTGCCAGAATCCTCCTCTTTGCCTTACGTGGCAATTATGGGTCAGTAAGCTCCAAATTCCTCAATCCCTGCCTAGGTCCCTATAAAACACTCTCAGGTCTCCCCATGACAGGGACGGTTGCTTTCTTGAATGAAAGTCATTCGTGCTTTTGTTCTAAACACTTATCATGCTTCTCATACTTTTCTCCTAAATCCTCATCACCTGCATGATTTACCTACCGTGTCTCTAAAAAACTGTATTATTTTTAATTTAAATACTTCAGCCTCATTGGAAGCAGTAATACCTGAAATCAGGGCTCTACTATAGTGGTTTTATGCATTTTTCTTATAAATATCAACATAAATGCACAACTACACGAACTGAAATGTCCATCCAGGTGCCTCTTAAATGGGCTTGCCTCTCTCTGGCAGCAACACTCCCTGTGTGGGAAACACTCTATAGTGAGAAAGCACGGACTCTGGATTAATTACAATCTGATTTAGTTTCTCCACTTGCTTTAGGAACTGGGGCAAAGGCATTATTCCAGGGCCTCACTTTTTCCATCTGTGCATTGGCTGTAACTGTATCTGTCTTTCTAAGGGCTGCTTTGAGGACCTGATGCATCCATTAGGACACATGCTTACTTCCTTTTTCCATGATGGCAGCTCTCATCCCCGTACCCAGTGGCTTAAACTCTTTGAGAGCCTTGGATAAATTTGAACACATTTTTAATTATGACTGCTGTTCAGATGTCTTTCCCCATACATGCATCTGACTTTCTTTCAAAGTGGAACAGAAGCTCCCTGACAAATGGACAGTATTTCATAACTTCTTAGCATCACCACGATGCTTGTCTGGTGCCAAGCATATGGTGGTGTTCCATCAGCACCTGCTGTCCTGCTGTTGATTGATCCCTCATTGGCCAGAGCTCTGAGCACTGCCCAGGCGGGGCTCTGCTGGAGGGATGGCAGCGAGGCCAATGGGCTCGCATAGCCCATGGAACAGTCCTGGCTTTAAAAGAGGGCCATAAGCAGGTCCCCGGCTCTCTCTCAGGCTTGCCAATGCTTCTACCATTTCCCATCTGTGTTTCTATTTTCCTGTGAGAGTAGCTTTATTGATCTCATTAATTCTCTTTTCCATCTTTGGCATGGCAAGGTGATATTATCCATGCTTTAATGCCTCCTGTGTTTTGCAAATTACAGGATTATTATGGATAGAATGACAAGAAACACTGTTTTCACCAAATCATGGCCAAAGCCAGGAACGGTCTTTCATTTAAACAGCAGGGGGTGATCTGTCCTGGGGGGTCTGCTTGCACAGACCTGAGGGCTACAAACATAGATGTAGAATTTTCTCTCAGCTGAGATATTTCCATGTGAAGCAAAGCAAAGATTCCTTCACGTGAATGTTTTTATTTTTGAATTTCTGAAGGCAGTTACAGATTTCCTAATAAGGGGATTTTTTTTTCTTTTGCAGCAATTACTTCTCATTATTTTTTCTTCTTTTGATTGAAAATTAGTTTGAGGAAGTCTTAACAGGAATTATCTGAGGGATGCTGGTACTCAAGATTTAGAGTTCAGTAAGTACTTCATATAAAATAAAACAAAACAAACAAAAAACCCCACAACTCTCTATAGCTTTGCTGTAAAGACAAGAAAAAGTCTCTTATGCAAGTTCTTATAGTTCAATAACTAATTAAAGTCACAACCACCACCAACAGAAAAGTTTCTCCTGATCTTATCTGATACATAGAACTCTTTGCAAGAGAAAAATAAAGAAAAGGAAAGTAAGTGGCTTCTCCAAGGGTGTGAGCTTCCCAGGACAGGGGCTTCTGCAGCTATTAGGGTGTCCTAAGAACTTGGAGTATCTAGAACAGAGGGGGCACCTAATAAATGTTGACTGTGGAACAAAATGAATGAAAGTTTTTGTCCTTTAACATTTTTCTCCTCAAGCACAATAATGTATATACATACATAAATGTTTAAAAGAACACAAGGGTACAGGGTACAAGCGGATTAATTTTTACACACTGAGATTCACTGGCATTGTTAGAACCCAGAGCAAGAAACAGAACAAAACTATAACCGCAGTATTCCCTAGCATCCCTCTCCAACTGTTCCCTCCCAAATATAGCCACCGTATTGACTAATTTTTTGCCTTCTTTGAACTTCATATAAATGGGATCACACAGCATGGCTTTCTTTGTGATGGCCTTCTTTTGTTCAACGTTATGGTTCTGAAATTCACTGAGGCTGATACATGTGGTTGCAAGCTGTTCATTCTAATTGTTGCACGGTATTGTGTCATCGGTGCTGTGCGCTGGGTGTGTGGGGGTTCCCCGTCACCTTCCAAAACTGAAGCTCTAATCCCCAGGGTGATGGTACCTGAAGGTGGGGTTTAGGGGAAGTAATGAGGGTTAGATTAGGTAATGAAGGTGGTATCTTCATGATGGGATTAATGTCTTATAAGAAGAGGAAGGGACACGATCGCTCTCTCTCTCTCTCTCTCTCTCTCTCTCTCTCTCTCTCTCTCTTTCTCTCCACATGTACGTACAAGGGAAGGTCTTGTGAAGACATAAGAAGACAGCTGTCTGCAAAGCAGGCAGAGAGCCCTCACCAAACACCAAATCTACTGACACCTTGATCTTGGACTTCTCAGTCTCGAATTGTGAGAAATAAATGGTTTTTGTATAAGTCACCCAATTTATGGTATTTTCTTACAGTTTCCCAAACTGACTGAGACAACAGTTACCTATCACAACTGACTCACCTATCATATTGTTGATGGGCATTTGACAGCTTCCAGTTTAGAGTTATGAAATATACTCCTTCAAATCATCTCGTGTGTTTTTCCATTGCCAGAATGGAAATGCTGGGTCAGAAGGTATATATGTTTCTAGCCTTGGTAGAAACTGCCAAACTTTTCTTTCAAAGTGTTTGCATCACACCAGTCAACACTCCCAGCGATAGTGTGTGTGAGTTCCAGTTGCTCCATATCCTTCCCAGTGCTCGATATTGTCAGTCTTTCTCATTTTAGTCATTCTGATGGGTGTACAGTGGGATCTCACTGTGTTTGTAAATGTGTATGTGTGGGGGGGTTCCTTTTTATTTTGAAATAATGAAAGCTTCGCGTGCAGATGTAAGAAAGACACAGAGAGATGCCATATGCCCTTCGCTTGGTTTTCTCCAACTGTAACATCTTGCATAACTATAGGACAATAACAGGACCACGAAACCGACACTGATACAACCCACCCCCCTTTGTCAGATTTCACTAGCTTTATGTGCACTCATTTGTGTGTGTGTATTATCTAGTTTTATGCAATGTTCCCACATGAGTAGATCCAGTGATCACCACCAGGCAGGATACAGACAGCCTTAGCATAAGAATCCCTCCTGCTACCCTGTATATCCACTGCTCCCCTCCTCCCTTCCCTGCACTCTCATCCCTGCACCCACTAATCTGGGCTCCATCTCTATAGTTTTGCCACTTCAAGAGTGTTCTACACATGGAAACGTATAGTATATAATATTTTTTTTGATTCAGCATAATTTTCTTGCAATCCATCCAAGTTGTTGCATGGAGCAGAGCCATCCATTTTAACTGCCGAGTAGCATTCCAGAAACAAGCTTTGAGAGAAGACTAAGCACCCATCCCCAAGCCATCATTTATAGTAGTTTAACTGATTTCTTTGCTACTCAAGGGATGATAAAATAGATTCACATGTTCTTTCATTTGTCAATAAATTCAACCAACATTTATTAAGTACCAACTGCATACCAAGCATTGTGCTGGATCCTGGGCATATAAGAGACATAACAGGGCTGTCTTGTAAGGATGTTACTAAAAGTTTAATAAGACAATACAGCATTACAGATACCAAGACACATATATACATCTCAGTCAAGAATAAAGAAGAAAATGTTTGACTTTATGAGGATGGGGGATGGAAGATGAGTCTAAGAGATACTCTTGTGGGGGCAGATGTATAAGCCAAGTCTTGGAAGATGAATGGCTTGCCTGATGGCTGAGAATGAGAAAGCAAGCAGGAGAAATGGGCTTTCAGAGTAGAAAAAACCGTTTGGGTATAAAATAGAGGTGGGAAGCAGTCTAGGCTCCGCATACAGTGGCTAGCTAAGTGGGTGGGGCTGTGGAAGACAAGGAGTTGGGCATTATCGCTGTCCTTCAGGAGCGCATGTTCTTACTGCTGATGCAGTCACAAGCTGCTACCCAGATGCCATCAGTGGAAGTATACTAAAATAGTCCCAAGTCTCACGGACTCCAACCACCCTGACTTTGCAAGGATCCCTGCATTCGACAGGGCCAAGGACAATCACTCAAGTCACACACTTTTTACACCCATCTCAGGAGTGTTTAACTCTCAGCTGTGCCTAACAACATGGAATACACACACACACACACGTCCCTCCACCTACTTTGATGTTAAACATACGCCTCTTTCTTGCCCTTTGGTCTGAAATGGGAATGAGGGGAGTTACCTAAGTAATAATAATGTCAGTACTGATGTCTGTCTGTGTCTTCCATATAGCCCCTCTTCACAACAGCCTCAACTCTAAGGTAGACACTACTACCACATGCAATTTTTAGACAAGCAAACAGAGGCAAAATGAGATGAAGCCACCTGCCCAAGGTCACAGAGCTTATAAGCAGCAGTTGCAGGTTTTAATCACGTGATAATTCTCCAGAGTCCATGCACTAGTGGCTGGTGGACTCATGGGTAGGAGCCTCGGAGCTTTTCCTGAGACCTGAGAGATCTCTAGAACACTGGGTTCAGCCAAGGTGGAGGCAACCCACATGACAGGAGGTCATGTTCCTACTACATCAAGGCAAGCTCAGTCTGCCTTTTAAGAAGTTAGTAGGGTGAAATCAGGGTTCCCTTTAGTCTCCTTGACATCTAAACCAACACACTCAAACTAAGCCTTATGTTATCATGGCAGTTCTCAGCCCACAAACATTTCCTAATTTAATTGTCTAACGAGAATCCCATTACTTGGTATACAAAGGTGAGGCAAAACCATACTTAAGGGGCATTTTCTCTGGTGATGGTGCTCCCTTCCATTTCTGGATATTGGCTCATGAGTTCTCCCTGCCTGGATTGTTCTACCTTCTCCTCCTTGTCTTCAACCAGCTACACTGTGACTTCTTTGGGATTCCAGCCCAAGTGTCAATGCTCCAGGGGTATCTACCCTTGATTCCCCCACACTAATTAGAGCTTCTGGGTACATGTTTGCAAAGTACCTTATAGTTTTCCCTCTGAGTTCTTTTGCAATTTACCATTACATATTTATGTGATTATTCATTCAGTAAACATCTCTACTAAAATTTAAGAGTAACAGAATAAAAAATGGTTTATTTTTGCTTAGCATTTTATAGCCACAGTACAATACCTACTATATAGCAGGTACTCAATAAATGCTCACTGAGTAGGTGAATGAATGAGCAAATGGATACATAAAAAATTAAAGGAATGAATGAATAAATGAATGAGTCACCAAAGCTTCATCACAAAAAATGTGGTATCCTGTAACAATATTAATTCCCTACGACATCTTGGCTGCTATTGATATCAGAGGCTTCCGATGCCACCCAAGGCACAATCTTTCCAATGAACTCATGAGGTTCCCAGGCTTCTGCAAGCCTAGCCAAGCCCCACCCAGCTTGCAAGCTGGCAAGTCTATATTTCAGTTCCTTGGTTTGATTTCCATCATCATCTCCTGCAAACAGGAGTTGTTGATTTTCTTTAATTAAGCCTGGAAGGATGGCTTCCTGAGTGGGTAATATATTTCCAGAGCTCATCATTTCATCTGTGTGGCCTACATTTCACTCAGAAGTGGGGCAAATTCATTAAAAGAATGGCCAGACGGCTTCCTCTTTGGTTGCTTGTTTGCCTACATTTAATGAATGAATAAATAACATGCCTACTCATTACCAACTTTTAAGTGGAAATGATTGCTGGGCTCCCTCGTTTGCTTGGAATAATGTTCTTTGCATTTGGAGTGCCTTCTGCCTCGGTCATCGCAGTGTTCCCCAGTCAATGGGCCAGATGCATCCTCCAGGGGATGATATTCACCTCTGGCTCACCTTGGAGAGAAGCAATCACTCTTCTGGTCCCCAGGGTCTCATTCAGTGCACTGAGAATGCTCATTTGTGGAAGGAGACCCTGGGACCCTAAGAACCAAATGAGACTGATAGGCCCATTAATTCTCTGAGTACACTCTGGGGGCACCTGGGGCATTATAGTGTAATTACTACTAAGAAAGTCTAAATTCCTATGTACTTTGCCAAAAAAGCATTTTACAGGCAGAGAAGTACTCAGCTGTGCCCTGTCTGTGAACATATGCCTAACTCTGGTTGCAGGATGCCTAGAGGGCCATCATGGTAACCCCTGGTTGGTAGAAGGAACAAGAGACCCTTGAGACTTTCTCATTCATCTCTCAATCATTAACAATCATTTTGCCAAGTGCCTATGCTGGCCATAAGTAAAAGAATACTGAAAACCTCACCTCCATCCTGGATTAGTATGATTGCTACCCAAATGGTTCGCAGCCTCTTTCATTACCTTTGCCAGTATATCCACTCCATGGCTGCACAGCAGTCTTTTGAAAACACAAATATCATCACAACAGTCCCCTGCCAAGAACCCAAGGGTTTCCCATTGACTATAGTGTTCTGTACAAAGTCCTTTGCGTGACCCACAGGGCCTTTCATGGGCAACTTGTCCCTTGGCTACTTCTTCAGCTTCATTTCTGCCTACTCTCTGACCCATTTAATCATCTGCCTGCCACATGAAGCTACATGCCGTTCCTGGAATATATTACGTGTTTTCCACCTCTGTGCTTCAGCCTACACATTTTTCTCCACCCCTTCCCTGTGACCACCATACATTCTTTGAGAAGCTAGATCACAGAATACCAATTCAAATCCCTAGAGAGGTCAGCCAGGTCACATAACTTTATGCTGGGGGTCATGAATAATGTAACAGGGAGTGGTGGGGCTTGGGACAAATTGGGATGCATGCCCTCTCGAAAAACAGCAGCCACCACTCAGCAATACCTAATCGTTGCCATGAGGGGAAGTGAACCCAGTATTTTCAGATCTACTACTTTTAAAGAGAAGTTGGAAAGCTGGATTTTTATTTGAAATCTTCCAATTCTTAAATGTGGTAGACATATTCTTTTTCAATTTAATTTTTTAAAAGTATTGGGGCCAACTGAAGTGGGTCTGGGCTCTAGGGAAGTTCACAGCTGCTAATTCTTGACTCCTATCCAAAATGGACTCTTCTTTGTCTTGGCAAGGTTAGTAACATGGACCTCCTCAGTAAACTCAATCCTCCTTTGTGTGGGCATCATAGCCTGTAGCTTGGCTGGGAGCCTCAGGACAAATCTCTGTGTCTCTATAGGTTAGCACAGCACATGGCATTTAGTGAATGCTCAGTAAATGTGGGATGGATAAACACACAAACAGCTGAATGGACAAATGAACAAAGACAGCATTTTTTTTCCAGCTGTAAGCTTATAAATCTTACTCCCTTCAGGAAGAATGAGTGATGCTGTTACGGCTTTCTTAATGGTCAGGAAGAGAAGTTTTATTTATCCAGACTTCAACCCTGGTCATAAGAGGAGCTGGCACTCACCTGTGAAAGTCCTATTGCCTCAAAATATCCACCACCCCACTGGACCTTAAATTCCCACCATTAGCACCTTTAGTGGATTGTATCACTAAAGGATACCTTGGAGGCATCCATGGGGATCTAGCTCTTCCCTGGCAGGAAATGTAAGGAGTATTGTCTGTTCTGCAAAGTCAGTCTAAAAATATCTTGAGTTTTTTCCCCACTTATGATATCAACTTGCTATGTGCTCTTAGGCAACTTACTTCCTTTCTTAGGATCCTGGAGGTCCCCATCATTCTTGACATTTGATGGGACATGAAATTAGGTATAACTGCTACCTTTGACCAGGTCAGAAACTCAAGTGGAGATGGCCTGGGTATGGAATTTGGCAAACTGGAAGCCCCTGCTTTTCTGAAGAGGAGAGAGGAGAGCCACTGTGCAACCCCAGGAGACTACTGCCAGGTGGGGTTATCAGCCTAGAGTTAACCGATCATCTGATCCGTTAAAGAGAAGCCAGAAATCCATGACTTTACATAAAGCAAACCAACTGTGTAGACGGTAGCAACTACATCACTTACGTAAACCAACAAACCCAACAGTGTTGGCGAAACAAAACAGAGATGTTGAGGATATCCGACACCCACCTCCTAACCAGCCCTTTGAGGAGGGGAAGGAAAGCTGACTGGCTAACCCTGCACTGCATGCCCACCTCTCTTGAGATGACTCCTTAAGTCAAAATCAGAAAGGAAAAAAAAAATTAGACAAAAGCCACAGATATCTGCTCTAAGGCACAAACTGAAAAGACAAACATCACCTGGGCTCCCCACTGTTGCTTTTTTTTCCTAGTGCCAAGCATTGTTTAGCTTGAAACTGTTTGATCTGAAAAAACCCATATACCTATGATAAGCAGATCTCTCCTTCCCTATAAAGGATTTCTGCAGCCTGTTCTCAAGAAGGAGACAGCCCTTAATGATCCATGTATTCCCACCTCCAGGTCTGGCCATCCACACAACAATTCTGCACAAGGAGACCCTGGTTCATTTCTCAGTAATTCTGACTTCTCAGGGACTGGCTTCTGTTTATTTTCTCCCATCCAAAGCATACATATTTCATTCCAGCAGCTTTTCCACATCAGCAAAATCTATGGTACCAGCACCAGATTCCTCTCCTGCCCTTGCTCCTTCCTGATTAACTCTATTTAGATAATTTATTTTGGTTGCCTGTTTGCCATTTGGGAGATCAATACAAATTTAAATGAGAAGCAAAGAGTATTTGCAGGCACTTCAAGTGTTGATCAAACACAGAGCGGGCTGCTGAGGTTCTGCCTTGGAGATGAGCTCTCCAGGGATCTTCTGTCTGGATTGCATCTTCAGAAAAAAGATGGGAGACAGGAAGGGAGGGAGAGAGGAAGGAGGGAAGGGAAGAGAAACTCGGGAGGGAAGAAAAAAGGGAAAGAAAAGAAAAAGTGGCTAAACCCGTTTCCCAGCTTTCTAGTTGGGTTGATAAATGCCAAATGCCTCTAGCCTTTGGCTAAACCTTTGTACAGATAATCTGCATGCTGAAACCTGCCCCACATTTCTGTTTATACTGGTTCCTAGGTAAAGCAGAGAGACACTGCCTGCTCATCTGGGCACAAGTTTTGAGTTGTCAGTGCACATTTCAAACAGCACTGACTGCAGAATGCAAACCCTTTCAGGGTGCTGGTGTCCTTCCCACGAGGCTGCTGTGTACTCCAGAATCTGATTTGATTTCATGGGTGCTCTCCCCAGAAGCGACTGGGCTGGAGCCTTCCTGAACCAGACCAAATCCTGTGTCTTTAGGGGGCAAGAGATGGAATATCCTTTTGTCTAGACTCAGTGGCCTCCTTTTATTAGTTCCCTAGACACTGCCTACTTTCTTTCTTTCTTTTTTTTTTTTTTAAGATTTTATTTATTTGACAGAGTGAAACGCAGCTGGGGAGGGAACACAAGCAGGGGGAGTGAGAGAGGGAGAAGCAGGCTTCCCGCCGAGCAGGAAGCCCGACACATGGCTGGATCCTGGGACCCTGGGATCATGACCCGAGCCAAAGGCAGACGCCCAACGACTGAGTCACCCAGGTGCCCCGACATTGCCTACTTTCTTAAGAGAAGCAGATGGTTGGAAAAGGCATTTGTCCAAGAAGACCCCGGCCCAGGGCGTGGCCATGTGGCCACATGTGTGGCCAATCAGAGGAGCAAGAGATTAGGAATCATGGCTGGACTCTGCCTTTCTGGGGCTCCACCCAGCCCTGTGATTCTGTTCTCACTCCGGACTGTGGCATCTTGATCCACAGGGGATTCTGTTCTCACGCCTGATTGTGGCATCTTTTTTTTTTTTTTTTTAAGATTTTATTTATTTATTTGACAGAGAGAGGTCACAAGTAGGCCAAGAGGCAGGCAGAGAGAGGAGGAAGCAGGCTCCCTGCTGTGCAGAGAGCCCGATGCAGGTCTCGATCCCAGGACCCTGAGATCATGACCTGAGCCGAAGGCAGAGGCTTAGCCCACTGAGCCACCCAGGCACCCCTGACTGTGGCATCTTGATCCACAGGGGAAGTTGTGTGGTTAATTTAATCAACAGAACTGTATATTTGGCTCTCTTTCTGGAGCAAAATACAGATTCACACATCAGATTAGATATAGAAATCAATTCTGAGTAGACTGAAATGTAAATGTATAAAACAAATAAGAAGGAAAGAGACTATATGTATAAACTCAGAGTGGGGGAGACCTTCTGAAGCTAGACAGAAAGTCCAGAAGCTGTACAACAAATGATTAACAAGCTGGTTTGAAAAAGTTGTTTTTTTTTTTTTTAAACCTTTTCAACCAAAGACAATATAAATATAAAAGACAGTGATACCTGGGATGAAACATTTGCAATACACATGACTGACAAAGGGGCTGATATTCCTAATAGCTGAAGGGCTCTTAGATAAGAAGGAAGATAACCAAGTTTGGAATTGGCCAAAATACATGCATAAGAACAGGTAATTTGTGAGCAGGAGGCCATTCAACGTAGGAACACCGTAGGAATACCCCTCGACCCCACTGATAACAAGGAAGGCGTCAATTAAGGCAACCACATAGCACCCTTCTTCTTCCACCTGTGGCACAACATTAAAAAGACAGATAAACTCCAGTGCTGGTAAGGGTGTGGGAAAATGGCAATTACATATCCAGGCAGGTGGAAGGGCATACACTGTTTTTACAATGTAATCCTAGCAATATTTATTAAAATAAAAATTATCCACACCATTAGGGCCAGCAATCCCCTTTTGGGGAGTTGCATATTCCAGAAATAAAAGCTTTACAGAGGCTTATTTGTGCAAGGGCATAGATGTGCATTACAGCATTATTTGTAGTGTCCCCCTACAGGGAAAAGGAAAGAAAAATGCAAAAAGGAGACAGGCAGATAAGAGACAGAAAGAGGGAGGGAGGGAGGCAGGGAATGAGGAATACTGTGGATGTCCACAGAAGGAAGGGTTAATGAAGTTCTGGTAAACCGTACAAGATATCTGTCATCTCTGACAGAAATTGCTGGTAACAGATTTATTTAGCTTGGTTGGTGGTACTGAAGGTGGGGGTTTGGAGCCAGGCCACTTGGATTTGATGCAGCATTTATGAGCTTGCAAGTTAAGTAACTTCACTGTGCATGTTTCCTCATCTGCTGGCTGAGAAAACTACTGGGGACATTACAAGAATTGATCATGTAAAATGCTTTGAACCATGCATGCTAACTAGTGAGTTTGATAATTGTTAGCTATTATTATTCATAATGTAGGATTCCACTTTGGGTGAAACCATTAAAAACACCAAAAACTACCCATAGATGTACCTGTCCCTAGTCTTTGAATGAGAAAATAAAGTGCAGGGGAGGTGGGCACACAACAGAGGAGGGAAAGATGGGATCTGAACAGGGAGAGACGGATTTTTTTTTGAATATTTTATTTATTTAGAAAGAGGGAGAGTGTGATCAGGGGGAGGGGTACAGGAAGAGGGAGGAAGAGAGAGAGAGAGAGAGAGAGAGAGAGAGAGAGAGAGAGAATCTCAAAGTCCACGCTGAGCTCAGAGACCGACATGGGGCTTGATCTCACCACCTTGAGATCATGACCTGAGCCAAAATCAAGAGTCAGACACTTAACCGACTGAACCACCTAGGTGCCCCAAAATTGATCATCTCATCATTATATTCTTACCATTGCAATGTTACAACCAATACAGCTGATACTCAGCACTTAGATAACCTTCGGGCTACAGCAGTTGTTAAATACTGAAATATTTTTGTACAAGTTGGAAAAGGATGTCCCCTACTCTGACCATCCTGTGCCCTTTCCTAGGGTCTCCCCATCCTGTCCGCCCTCCCCACCATCCAGCAGGTATAGGGTTAGTGTTCTGGTTGTCCAGGGGGTCTTCAGATCCCTGCTCCAGCCTAGGGCTTAGATCACTTATTTATCACAGTTACATATTCCCAAAATCATCCCTACAGAGAGCAATATATCACCTGTGCAATTTTATTTTAAAAATCAATAAACTGTAACATGGAATAGAGGGCAAACTTACATTTCTGCATCTTGGTGGTATTCACCAAAGCCAAGACCGACCTGTGCGATTTGCAAACTGCCACTTTCTCCTCCACCTGTCTCAGCAACAGTGATATTCAAATTACTCTCTACCTGAAGCTAGCATGGTAAATAATTGAACCTCTGAAAGAATATTAAAGACTTAAAAAAACACACACACCCCACCTTAAATAGTACCTACACAGGCTTTTACTGCAACCTACAGGGTATCTTCCTCAAATTCACTGCTCAAAATCTCTTAAGCCCCAGAAGTCTTTTAGAATAATACCAGGAAATGAATACCTACCTGGTAATGCATTATAATTTCTAGGTCTGGCTGTGGATGGAAGCCAAGCCCAGGTTTGTACAAGTTGGAAAAAAATAAAATGTCCCTGGCTGCAAATAAATAGCAGTGCCAATAACAGATTATAATGTACTATATCCCCCGAAGCCTGGGACGAGAGAACCGAGCAAAAAGATTAGACAATTAGCGTAAAAAGACAAAAGCAAGCCCCTCTAAGATGGTTCCATTATGCGGAGTGGGGGGGGCACTCACAGTGAGGAAGTTTCTGTTTAAAAAGCAAGAGCAAAAAAAAAAAAAAAGAAAAAAAAAGAAAAAAAGCAAGAGCAATATAAGCACTGAAAATAGGCCCCAGGACTTCAGAAGATATATTGATGGGACCCATTTCACAGATGTGGATGCTGAGCTGCAGGGCAATTAACTCTCAACCCACCGGTCTCAGACTTTGGTGAGCTGGATGTGAAAGCAGGTGCTTCTGTCACTGAAGTCCACGCTGGTCCACCAAGTGAGGCATTTGTCTTCAGGAGACAAAGAGGCACAGAAATGATCAGAGGATCTCTGAAAAATTTTTTTCAGATTTATTTATTTATTTGTTTGTTTGTTTGTTTATTTGACAGAGAGGGATCACAAGTAGGCAGAGAGCAAGGAGGAAGCAGGCTCCCTGCCAAGAAGAGAGCCCTATCTGGGCCTCTATCCCAGGACCCTGATATCATGACCTGAGCCAAAGACTGAGGCTTTAACCCACTGAGCCACCCAGGTGCACTCTGAGATGTTCTGAAATCTGGTTCAGTGGCCAGAGCCCAGATGAAAAACCACACATTTCCAGGTTAGATGATTTCTAGCTCATGTCAAGTCTCACTTAAGCCGGGGATAACTCACTTGTTGATCTGGTAAGACCTGGTCCTTTCCCCAGGAGCACAGATAGCCCTGCCATGCTTGGGACATGTTTCCCCCCCACTTCGCCGCTGCCTGTTCAGGGAATTTGGATGGGAAGAGGCTGTGTTGATGGTAGGAGTCCCCACAGTGCTCCTCCAATGTTAAAATGATTGAAGTAAAATGGAGGGAAGAGCTAGGGGGCACTTGGTGCTCATTGGAAGAGGTGTGCGATGATTGTATTTACAAAGGGCGGCAATTCTTCACCTGCTGAAATGAAATGCAATGGTGAAGCAAGATGTTATGGATATGCTCCAATTTCCTGGGAGAGGTTTCTTTCTGAGGATAGGTTTCCTCAAATTCTTGAAGGGATCTGTAGCCCAAAAGGGGTTAAAAACTCATCATCATTGGGTCTCCGAATCAAATGTTAGGACATTCATCTCCATTCAGCCCTTTCAATCCACTCAGACTTATTGAGCCTATTATGGGAAAGTCATGCTCAGATACAAGGACTATGATGAGGAGCCTGACTGATGCTCCCTCTTTCCTAGAGCTTGTCTTTGAGTTAGGGAGAGAGCCGTTACATGACTCTTCTGGTGGCTCATTAATACGATGGGGGTAAGAACGTCAATAAACAACAGCAGAGTGCAGTGAGGATATATTTCATGGTCTAGTCTGATTAGGGACAGAGTCCCCGAGGCAGTGAAATTTAAGCTGAGCTCTGAAGCGTGAACAGTTGGGAGGAAGGATAGAGTTGAATAAAGAGTATTCTAAACTCTAGTTGCTCAAAGTGTGGTCTTCAAACAACAGCATCAACATCACCTGGGAGCTTGCTGGAAATGCAAAGTCTCAAGTTCCACCTGGGATGTAGCAGACAAGAATCTGAACTTTTTAACAAGATCCCCAGTTGATTTATATTTGCATTAAGGGTTGAGAAGTGCTGCTCTGACAAGAAGGAACAGCATCTGAGGAACTTTATAAAGGGCTCAGGTGTTCCTGGGACTTAGAGAGGTGGTGGTGAGAGTAGAAGAAATGATGCTGGAGAGAGGGGCAGACCACATCAGACTCTTGTAGCCATGTTCAGCAAAAAAGAAATATTTCAAGGCAAATAAATGATCATGACAAGATTTTCTAAAACCCTAATTCAGGTGTATATATACAGCAAGTGCCGAGGACAGCAAATGCTTGTAGTTATCCATTTCCCCTTTAACATATACTGCACATCACCCTGTGTCCTCATCTGCAAAATGGGGATAACAAATCCTCCAATGCAGGATCACTGGGATGGTTTAATGGAGCACCGCCTAGATTGCTCATATATCGAATCAGATGCATAGGAACTATTTAAGAGATGAGTTGACTTCTCACTGATTCAACAAATGTTTGTTCTGGCCTTTCATCTAAGCCCTGAAATGGGAGCTGAAGATGTCACACACACAAAAAAAGAAGTGATCTATAGCCTCAGGGAGCTCAAAATCACTTTGGGGAAGCTGGAACTCCAACGGGTAATTATGATAGATTGATGAGCAGTATGACAGGGGAAGCAGAGAGGGCTGTAGGAGAATACACAAGATAGATAACAGAGGAAGCTCCAGGATATTCAGGAAGCTCATGCAATGCTTCACGGATGAAGGGATGTCTAGGGTGATCCTGAAGAATGAACTGGACTCAGCTAGCCTGTGAAGAGGGAGGTGAACATGACACAGACCCCGAGAGGCCTTTACAACATCCAGAACCAAGAACACATTATATATTTAGAATATATAAAGAGCTCCTGTAAATTATGAAGAAAAGACAGAAAGCCCAAAGGAAAGATAAAACAAAACAAAACAAAACAAACCCATGAACAGATGATTCAGCTATGAGAAACCTGGCTAGCTCTATGATATAAAAGAGACACTCACACTCTTCAGTAACTAGAGGCAGGCAAATTAAAACACCAAGATGTTACTTACCCATCAGAATGGCAAAACATTAGGCAGGTGGCAAATGCCAGGAAGCACAGAGCCAAGAACTCTCCTTTCTTCATGTTGGAAGTGTAAACTGGCAGAGCCATTTGGAAAAGCTAGCCTATTATCATCTATGTATACATCCCACGGGAGTTTCCACATAGATTCATAAAGGGATGAGCCTGTATCGTGCAGTTTGTAATATCAAGTTGGCAACCCAGATGTCCATCACTAGGGGACTGAATGTGATAAATGTACACTATAGAACATCATACAGCATGAGGAAGTCAGAAGCTAAATATATAGAAAGAAATATAATTAGATCTTCAAACAATGTTGAGTGAAGAAAGCCTCAGGATGAGGTTTATAATACAATGCTATTTATGTTAATTAAAAACTCACAACCAAAATAACTCTGTATATTTTACAATATTTGCAAACATACATCAAACATGTGAGAGAAGGAAATGAGCTTAGGAAGTAAGTCTACAAGGAAAGAAAAAAATGAATAATAAAAGAAGACAAGGGCCATCCACTGATCAAGTATGATGATATGTCATAATCAATGGAATGCGATTAACTAACTCAGTTCTAAACTCCAAGTAGTGTTTCAGGCAGAGGGAATAAAAGTACAGTTCCCAGAGGCAAAAGGAGATATGCTGTCTCCTGGACACAGAGAGAGTGCAACAGGCCCAAAACAAAGAATGTAAGATGGGGAGTTACAGGGGAGGGAGAGACCATATCATGGAGGGTCTCAAAGGCCACACTAAATAATCACTAAATACCCCCAGGATCATAGGGAGTCACTGAAGGATTACAAGCGACATGATTTAGTTTCTGATCTTGTTCCAAACTCAAGTAATGAGGGAACAAGGCCTTTATTTGTATTCATGTGGTTTATTTATTAAGTGTTAATGAAACAGGCTTCGGGAATCTTAGCACCCAAATCATGGGCTTTTATTTTTCCTACTGTTTTTTTTCTATAAGTTCATTTTTTAAAAGTTTTATTTATTTAAGTAAACTCTACATCCAACGTGGGGCTCAAACTCACACCCCCAAGACCCAGAGTCACATGCCCTTCTGACCGACCAGCCAGGCCCCTCTGTGCTTCCCACTTTTAAACCAGTTATGAGACAGTAATTGATACCTTCACCAGAAACAACATGTAAGAGGCAACGTAGAATCACACTGACTATGTGACCTTGAGTGCAGTCACCAAATCTCTCAACACGAGTTAGTTTAGTTTCCTGATGAGTAACAACAACAATGAAATAATACAAGCACTTCCTACATCCAGTTACTACTAAAATTAAATAGGAATTAATTCTAAATCTTCACAATAGCCCTCTTCCTTCCTTCCTTCCTCCTGCCCTCGCTCCCTTCATTCCTTTCTTCCTAGACAGCACAGGCGAGTGGGAGGGACAGAAGGAAAGGGAGAGAGAGAATCTGCAGGGCTCGACCTCACACCCCTGAGGTCATAACCTGAGCCGAAATCAAGAATCAGATGCATGATCTACTGAGTCACCCAGGCACCTCTTCGCAATGACCTTAAAAGATAGATATTACCTACCTTTTATTTGAAGAAGAAACAAAAATGGAGACAGATGTTAAATACTTGCCCAAGGTCATTAACAGTTAATAGGTGGACCAAGTAAGGTCGAAAAAAGCAATTCTATTCATAGGCTGTTTAATAAGAGTATATTCTATGAAAACCTCATTGCACTATGGTGCTTACTTCAAAAATTATAGCACTGCTCCTGGTATGCATATAGTTTATCTGGTATATTGGAACCTAGAAATCTAAATCAAATGTCTTCTGAGTTACATTGGATCTACACATGTGTAATGTTTAACTATTTAGTTAAAAATTTATTTTTGTATTAAGATTCTGTATTTTAAAATCTAAATATTTTATATAAAAATCAAGAATTCTGGTTTCTTCAAAGGCAAAAATAAACTGGACTTCAACAAAATAAAAAGCTTTAAAAAAAAAGATTTTATTTATTTATTTCAGAGAGAGAAAATGTGCACAAGCTGGGGAGACAGGCAGAGGGAGAGGGAGAAGCAGACTCCCCGCTGAGTAGGGGGCCCAAAGTGAGACTATGCCAGGAGCCTGAGATCACAACCTGAAGCAAAAGAGGCTTAAGTGACTGAGCCACCCAGATGCCCCAAAATAAAAAGCTTCTGCATGGCAAAGGAAATAATCAACAAAACCAAATGGCAACCTTCAGAATGGGAGAAGATACTTGCAAAAGACACATCTGATAAAGGGTTAGTATGCAAAATATATAAAGAACTTATAAAACTCAACATCCAAAAAGCAAATAGTCCAGTTAAAACTGGGCAGAAGACACAAACAGACAATTTTCCAAAGAAGATATACAGATGGCCAACAGACACATGAAAAGATGTTCAACATCACTCATTATCAGGGTCACACAAATCAAAACCATGCTATCACCAGTCAGAATGGCTATAATCAACAACACAAGAAACAACAGGTGTTGGTGAGGACGTAGAGAAAGGAGAACCATCTTACATTGTTGGTGGGACTGCAAACTGATGCAGCCATTCATGGTAAACAGTATGGAGGTTTCTCACGAAGTTAAAAAGACAACTGCCCTATGATGTAACAATCACACTACTAGGTATTTACCCAAAGCTTACAAAAATACTGATTTGAAGGGATACATGCACTGGGAGGTTTACAGCACCATTATCCACAATAGCCAAATTATGGGAAGAGCCTGCATGTTCACTGACTGATGAATGGATAACAAAGATATGGAACACATCATTTGCAATCACGGGGATGGAGCTAGAGAGTATTACACTAAGAGAAGTCAGAGAAAAACAAGTATATGATTTCATTCATATGTAGAATTTAAAAAAACAAAACAAATGAACATTGGGGGCAAAAAAGAGACAAACCAAGAAACTGACTCTCTCTCTCTTTTTTTCCCTACGATTTTATTTATTTATTTGACAGAGAGGGTGCGCAAGCAGGGGGAGTGGGAGAGGGAGAAGTAGGCTCCCCACTGAGCAGGGAGCCTGATGCGGGAGTCAATCCCAGTATCCTGGGATCATGACCTGAGCCAAAGACAGACGTGTCACCAACTGAGCCACTCAGGCATCCCATGAAACAGACTCCTACCTACAGAGAACAAACTGATGGTTACCAGAGGATAGGTGGTGGGTGGGGGGATGGGTTAAAGAGGTGATGGTGATTAAAGCATATACTTGTTATGATGAGCACTGGGTGATGTATGGAAGGGCTGAATCACAATAGAGTGCATTTGAAACTAATACTGTACTGCATGTTAACTAGCTGGGATTTAGATAAAAACTTAGGGAAAAAAAGAATGCTGTTTCTTGTGAGAAGCTGTAAAATTTGGCAAGACTGATCTCCCATACTCTCCTAAAAAAATCAGTGGGAGCTGAGTTGTGGCTAAACATTTAGAGAGGGCACATACTTTCCAATATTCCACAGTCCCCACCACTCCCAAATGTTCCATAGTGCACCATCATCATTTATCTCCTTTGCTTTAACTGCCTACCCCTAACAGACTTTGATGTTATGACCCCAGTTGTAGGCAGAACAAATGGCCTCATCACTGAGAGCACGGAGCAGTTCAGGGCTTTAAAAATCCACAGTCCAACCTATCTCAAGAAGTGATTTCAAATTAAAATCCTCCTGGAGATTTACCTCCCTCGTTTCAACTCTCACTGGTCATTTCCACTTTGGCCTTAATTTCCTCTTTTA
Organism: Spilogale gracilis; assembly: GCA_004023965.1. NCBI lineage: Eukaryota > Metazoa > Chordata > Mammalia > Carnivora > Mephitidae > Spilogale > Spilogale gracilis. The sequence goes on from PITA01014291.1 coordinate 19,706, forward strand.
CTGTGCCAAGTGACACAATAGTAAATACCACTGAAACGTGAGCTCTGGAGTTGTTCCTTCAGAAGCTGAACACTGGGCTTAGCTTTTCCAATAACTCCCTATTCATTTAAATCTAATTATAAAGTGATTTTTAATCATTGTAAAATAAATTCACTCTTCACGTCTGGAAATGTTAAAGCCCTAATTTAACAGCAGCAACAACAGAAAATACCTTCTAATGGATTTGCACTAAGAAGCAGAACATGGCCTGTGTTGTCAGATGCTCAATAATTTAACTGCAAATGAAGTGTGCAAAATACAATATTTGTGTCATAAACCACCCGGCTTGTCACATAATAGATTTTTGAAGAGTCACGTTTCACGACACTGAGCAATGTTATGTTAGAACAGTGGAGTAGCCAAATTGAGGTTTATAGGTTCGGTTTGCTTATGTAAAAAGGGACTGAATCTCACTCACCCAGTGGCAAGAAGCACAGAAATGCAATATTTCTCTGGATCCTGCCATTGGAAAGCAGTGGCTGGAATTCATCCAGCCAACTTGATAGTGTGAGTCATATTCAACCTTCCCTGTGTTTTGAAATGTGATTTGGATTACTTCTATATGTCTAGAGGGATTTTATGGTTCCTTTGGTGTCACTGACCATGGCAGGCAGAATAACCATCCCCTCAAAGATGTCCATGTTTTAATCCCTGGGACCTGTGACTATGTTAGGTGACATGACAAAGGGGAATCATGGTTACAGATGGAATTAGGAATTAAGTTGCTAGTCAGTGGACCTTAAGGCAGAAAGAGTAGCTCAGATTCTCCAGGTGGGCCCAATGTAATCAGATGGGTCCTTAAAAGTCAAAGAGGCAGATGGGGGGAGACGTAATTATGGAAGACAAACAGAAGAATGTAATCTTCCATTGCTGGCTTAGAAGATGGGGAACTGGGACTATGGGCCATGGAATGAGAGCAGTCTCTAGAAGCTTGATAAAGTCAGGGAACAGACTCCTTTCCAAAGCTTCCAGAAGGAAAGAAGCCCTATAGACACCATGATTTTTTAGCCTGGTGAGATTTCCCTCAGACTTCTGACCTCCAGTATTGTACGGCAATAAATAAAAGTTGTTTAAGTAACATGGCTGGAGGTAATTTGTTATAGCAGCAAGAGAAAACTAATACGCCAGCACAAAAACCATGTCCACAGGAAGAATAATAGCAGAATTGGCACACGGGCTTCTTTCACTCAAAATTAGGAGACTAGGATACAAACAAATCGTTACCATATTTCCTCAATTTTCTGATGCATATTTGTTTTGTTTTTCAAATTTTAACATTTCTCAAACTGAGATGTATCTCACAATCAAAGAATACAGTTCATAGAGAGTTTTTCCCCAAACCCTTCTAACAAAATGGAAAGCTGTTATTAAAAAGACTGTACATTTTACAATCCCCAGCACCTTAAAATCATATAAAAAGTAGTCGTTTCAAGAAGTGAGCAGTTGGAATTCAATTCCACGAGCATTGATTGAGTATCTTGTCAGTGCAAAACATGTTGCTAGGCATTGAGGTGGGCTGGACAAGGAAAGAGAGCTGCTCCTTTCTCCAAGATTTTCACAGATAAATAGAACAATGACCTGCATATGATAAATTATACTAAAACTCAGACTGATGTTATGATTAAAGCTCCAAATACATAAGGCTACAAAGTCAGGCCCACGCCTGGCTAGTTCACCTCCAATTTCCTTGTATCTAGCACAGAGCCCGGCACAGAGAGGGCACTCCTTGGACTCACTGTATAAGCATTTTACATGTTTCATCTCATTTGTCTAGATGGATTTTATTGTGTTGCTATCTTAGAGCTGAGGAAACGGAAGCTTATAGAGAATACTTAATTTTACCAAAGCTAAACAGCTAACTAACAGCTTAGGCCAGGATTACTCAGCCAACACACTACTGATACTCTGGCCTGAGTAATTCTTTGTTGTAGGGGGGCTGCCCTGAGCATTTCAGGATGTTTATCAGCACCCATGGCCTCTTGCCATCAGATATAGCATACTCCTTTCCACTTGTGACCAACAAAAATGTCTCCAGGCATTGATGAACGTCCCCTGGGGGGGAAAGGGCAAAAATTATCCCCAATCGAAATCCACCAGCTTAGAAAAAGGGGTATCGGCATTAAATTATGTGTGGACTTGAAATATTCCCACAAAATCTTTGATACTCTTCCTTTAAGGAGTTGGAGCTTAATTCTTATTTTCTTGAGTATGAGGAGAACTCATACTTGCTTCTAGTAAACGGAATATGGTAGATGTAATTAGACGTATAAGATTAGGACATAGAAGGCATTTTGGCTCCTCCTTGTTTTCTCTCCTGAATTGCCAGCTTTCAGGGAAATCACAAGAACACAAAAGCACCCTATGGAGAAGTCTACACAGTGAGGATGGAGGTTTCCTGTGAGGAAGCTGCTGAGGCATCTTAGTCTACTGCTATGGTGTACACCATCTGGGAACTGGCTCCTCCAGCCCCAGTCAAGCCTTCAGATGACTGAAGCCCCAGCTGACATCTTTCTTTTATTTTTTTTTTACTATTTTATTTATTTATTTATTTATTTATTTGGCAGAGAGAGAGAGACAGAGAGAGAGAGAGAGACAGAGAGAGAGAGACAGAGAGAGAGATTGAGCACAAGCAGGGGGAGTGGCAGAGGGAGAGGGAGAAGCAGACATTGAGCAGGGAGCCCAACTTGGGACTCAGGCTCAGGACCCTGGTATCATGACCTGAGCTGACGTCAGATGTTTAACCAACTGAACCTCCCAGATGCAACCCTACCCCCACCCCCAGCTGACATCTTAACTACAATTTCATGAAAGACCCTGAGCCCGAACCACCCAGCTAAGGCACTTCTAGATTCCTGATGCTTTGAAACCAACTGAGATAATAAATGTTAGTTTTTGAATCTGTTAAGCTCTGGAGTATTTATTACACAGCTATAGGTAACTCATACAAAGTAAATGACATGTTGAGGGAAGGAGTGAATGGGCTAGAATGGCTGTCATTGGAGATGCATGGTAGAGGGGAGACAAAGAATACAAGAAGGGAGACTGGAAAGGCAGCAAAAGGTCAAGTGCAAAAAATCTTGAAATGCACACTCAGAAATTTGACCTTCATTCTGATGAGTCTTGGGTCATCATGGGCAGCAACACTTATGCATTTTTTACTTTTAATAACACAAATACGGCGCTCTTCTGCTCAAGTCTCCCAGTGGTTTCTCATTGCTTTAAGCATAAGGGACAAATGCTAAGTAAGGCAGAGAGGGCCTTAGGTTTTCTATCTCTTCCTTTTTTTTTTTCCTCTAGCCTAATCTTTTCCCACTCCGCTCCAGTACTGTCCTCATCCCAATATACACATACATACTCCAAACACTTCTTCTCCCTCAAACATTTTGACTCCTTATATAAACTGTGTTCTCTTGTGCTTTTTATAGGCTTGTACTTGTCCTGGGTACCTTTCCTCATCTCTGCCTTTTGGACTGCCTGGACTAACCACCCCCTTTTTTTTAGAAGCCTTTCCCTTCCTTCCCAGTCTGGGGACGCGTCCTCCTACATACTCTCACCCTCTCACATGTGAATCTGAGCAGATCTTTCCACATCCGTGAGATTATTCTAGATGGACTCTCATTTGTCCATTTCAGCAACTCTTTCCCACCTGGATTTGAGCTCTGCAAGAGTTCATTGGCTGCTCCTTTTTTTCTTTTTAATCTCTGAAGATAGTAGGTGTCTAAAAAATGTTTGTTGAACAAATTAACGAATCCATGATTGAGTTGTTGCTGACTTCTATGTCTGCAGAAGTCCAGACTTCTCTATAGTTTGGTAGCTGGGTGATTTGTCTTGGGAGGTTTCTGAAGAAAAATAAGTCCAGCATTAAGGAGTCTTATCTTGCCCCAAGGATGTATGTACTTTGTATCTGAGCTGGACATAAACACGGATATAGCAACAGCAGGTCTCATTCTCCCCCACAAATCACTGGACCAGTTCCCCTTAAAGCAGACCGAGAGGCATTGCCCTCACTTTGAAACATGACCTAATTTCACTGACTCATGGATAGAAACCCTGAGATGTTGGTCCCACTTCACCAATATTCCCAATTTTTTCTGATATGAGGGGGCTGGGGGAGGATCCATAACCCTGATCAGTCAAACAAGTTTGTTCTCTAACTGTTTGGAGTTCGTTAACTGCATGAAGACTGTTTTTGGGTAGTGGGTTTGGGTTAAGGATGCAAGCTGGGGCAGAGCTGAGAATCTGAAGTACCTTGGAGGGATCAGTGCAAAATGGTGAGCCAGAAATCTGAGAATTTATGTAGGACAGAGGTCAGCAAAGTATAGTCCACAGGCCAAATCCAGCTCTATTTTTTTATGGCCTTTGAGCTATGAATGGTTTTTACAGTTTTTAACGGTTACATTTTAAGTGGTTACATAAGTGCCTGTGTAATACCTTTGATTTTGCTTCTTGGCTTGCAAAGCCTAAAATATTTACTATATACGGCCATTGAAGAAAACGTTTGCCGCTCCATGATGTGTAACGAGAGAGAAAGAATTCCTCAGAGATGGAATGTGGTGAACAGATATGTCTGCCATAGATTTTTAAGTTGCCTACAAGGGGATGTGCTACATAACACCCCTCTTCTGTATCCCCCAGGGGTCACCTCTGTGTCACCTCTAGATTGGCCATTAAGACTTGTGAGTCACAGGCTCTTTAGCTGGAGAAACGGGGGACTCAATGTTTGCACCTGAAAATACGGAGAGGGCACAGAGGCTGAGGTTGGTGTACCAGAGAGAAGCCATCTTCTGGTCACTTCTGGCCTCCCTGTTGTCTTTAGGCTCTCAAGGTCAGGTGGGGAAGGAATGACATGAACCCATCCCCCCCTCTCTCTTCCTGCTGCCTAAACGAGCTCCAGCCTGCTGGGTCTAACAGGCACTGTCCTCTGAGAGGGCACGTCCCGCCTTCACTTAACCACAGGGTCCCCTCCTCTCCCAGCAGCCCAGCAGCTGGAGTGCCCAGCCACTTCTCAAAGAGAGCCCTCTTACCCATCAGGGGACGATAATGCCCGGCAATCATTTCGGCTTTCCCAGACTTAATGTTCTCTCTCCTCGGGTCCTTCCTGCCCCAATGGGAAGCATAAGGATGCTATTTTAAGACATCCGTTCATACCAAAATACCACTCTGAGACACTAATGTCCTTCCTTTCCAATAATCTCTTTTGTTTAAAGCATAAAGAACTTATCAGGTAGGGCACGTCATGGCTTCATATGGAAAGCAAGCCAAAGGGCAGTGTGGAGGTTCTCACAATGTTTCTGCTGCCCCAGGGCATCAGTGCTTCCCAACTCATAATGCTAAGGCAGTGGAGTTCTTCGTCTTAGTCAGTTTCTCACTCTCATCTACATAGACCAGGGAAGCACGGGGAGAGGTCATCAGGGACCCAGGCTTCAAGTGATGAGCACCAGAGTGAGAAAGGACAGGCTGATAATGGCCAAGTGAGCACTCAGCCTGGCCACAGGGAAAGAGCCAGAGAACATAAAGAGAAAGAAGAAAAGGCAGTGGAAATAGTTTTTCCTACCATGGCAAAAATAATTGGACTACATTTGAAGGTAGCATGAGGGATGGGTATCTACTGACATCATACAAATGAACAGCTATTTGAAGAATGAATGATTCCCCACATAGCCCCCCATAAAGTTTAAGGTCTTATTTCCATCACCATATTCTGCCCTTCTAATGATAGCAAACATTTACTGAGTGCTAACGATGTATCAGGCACAATGCTAATCTATTTATTTGTTTTCAAAAGATTTATTTGAGAGAGAGTGTGTGTGCAAATGGGGAGAGGGGCAGAGGGAAAGGGAGAGAAGCAGACTCCCTGCTGAGCATGGTACCCAATATGGAGATGATCCTAGGACCCTGAGATCATGATCTGAGCCGAAATCAAGAGATGCTTACCTGCCTAAGCCACCCACACACCCCAATGCGAATCAATTTATAAGATTCAGCTCATTAACTGCAGGCCACAATCCTACAGTGTAGGAACTACTGTTACCCTGTATTTACAGAAGAGGAAACTAAAGCTCAGAGGGGTTAAGCCACTTGCCCACCGCCACACAGCTCGTGAGCAGCAGAGCTGGGGCACATAGCCAGGTCTGACCCCAGAACCTGAGCTCATAAACACTCCTTTAGATCTGCTCTCCCAAGGACCTTGCATCCAGGATCTTGTCTCCCGTGCCAGCCGGGCACCAGCATATGATTTGGGGAAACCAGCTCCTGTAGACAGCTGTCTAGATGGTTTTGATGTTATAAATGGTATTATAAAAAATAAGGATAAGGCTTATAAATCAGGCAAAGGGAAGTTATGATTCTTGTGGACACTCTAATCTATCTTCCTATAATTGGCTGTATACGAAATGCCTGCATGAGGTTATCGGAGTATTCCCCGAATCGCCTGCGAAGGAAAGATTGCAATTTTAGCAACCCTTGTTACACAAACCAAAGCAATCTGTTCTACTTTGACACTCTGACACCCCTGGCTGGCAAAAAGGATAGAGGGAGGGACAGACAGGAAGTTGTGCACATTCCTGTTCAAAATGGGAAGTGTGAAGGGTTAACCACGAAGCATTTTCTGTGTAGACTGGCATTCTGGCCTCTAACCACGCTAAGGAAGCAATCTTTGGGATACTTGCGGAGAAAACCACAGCTTCACTTCTTTAAACCATCCTTAACCTTTAGTTCTAGAAACCCTAATTAAAAATCAATTCTGTTTTTTTGTAGCAAATCTGACAATAATTCTATCTCTAATGGCAGTGACAAGATAAACAGTATGCCAGGTAAGCTCAGCAGGAGAATGACATTTTCATTAGCAATTTACTGGGTGTCAACTTTCTACCAGGATAAGGCATTCCTGAACAATCCAGGTAACTATCCCCTTAGGATGACCCATTCTACTAATTAACAGGGGACACAAGCAGGATTAAAGTCTGCTGCCCAAGTGATTTTAGTGCTCACAGCACGGTTATTTTGTATGCACCTTGCACTGAGAAAATAAGTCAGGACCCAAAACAATAAACAAGCTGACATAACAAGATGATTGCAGCCTACTGCAGTCCAGAAAAATCTAATCTGGTCTCCTAACAGCATCACAATCTTTATTGTGACTGTATGGGTCCCAATTCATCAGCCCCTTTCAGCAAGCTATCCCCGCCAGTAATCATTCACTTTCAGGGTAGCCTCTGAACAGGTATCGACTTTAGAGACCGCCAATTCATCCCCAGTTCTGCAGCCCTCCATCCAAATGCGTTGGCAGTCTCTGAAGCAGGTTGGGACAGAAAAATTTGGCTCCTACGTGCTGGACCTCCAGAGAGACGGTAGAGGGAGGAAGGAGGGGAGGCAGGTAAAATTCTCCAACACAAAGAGAGGCCACAACACCAACATTATCTCTTCCCTGCTCCCATCCAACAATGTTCACAGCAATCTACCAGATCAGGGTGGAATTGTGGACTATCGGGCCTAAAAGGTATAAAAAGAAGATGCTTACATTTACTGAGGGCTGAGTCTATACCCACTCTGGAGTCTCCGGGTTCTTCAGGACTATCATGGGGGATTCTTGGGAAAATCTGCTATAAGGTGCCCTGTCACAGCCCTGTAATACATTTTTCCCCTTTTCAAGGAAACGGATGAGACTATTAGACTGAGAAATGTTCGTAAGCAGAGATACGCCAAACTCTGCACCCCTGTCAAACAGGGGCCTGCATATCCCCACCACAGACGAGCGACACAGGAGTGCAGCAGGTCAAAGCACCGAGCTTGGGAGCCCTGCTTGGTTGTTCTGTTTGTGGTGCATGTCTCCATAGCCAGATGGGGAGGGAACGCTGGGTCATGGATAGAGCCAAAGGAAGCTGTAATTGGAGTTTGTCCTGGGCTCATGATAAGAATCTCACAGCACAGCCCTCCCCTTTGCTGGAAGGGTCACCTGAGATCCCTAGCCATAGGCTCTGGTGCTGAGGCTGGTGCAACTCCATGTGACCTCCATCTGTACTTAGCACGCAGTCATTCATGGACCAGCATGTTAATCACGTTACGTGCTGGACCCTCCCATCCCCAACCTTTCGGGGAGCCTCCACAGAGCCTGTTGAGCAGGTTGTGTCCCCTGACCACAGGTTGGACCAAAGATAGATATGAAATTCAAGTCCAGATTGACTTTAGAGACTGAGAATGTGGCTCAGGCCCTCTATGCAGTTGCTGATGGGCCCTGGGCTGATGAGCCACGCAATTCTGAGGCCTGTCTGGCTTGGAAAGGCATAGCTGATATGCAGAGACAGAAAGAAGGAGGGGCCGATGAACCCTCAGAAAGACACAAAAAGGAGACACATGTGTGTCCCCCATCTAGCCACACCCCTAATGTAGAGACAGGCACTGGGTTTCTTGCATTCCCCTTCCAGGTCCCTGGGAGACATGGCTGAGATCCCTGCCTTTGGATTCTGCATGATGTCCTCTTGTCTTAGTCAGGGTCCTTTAGCGGCCAGTGCCAGAGACGATGCAGGCTCGTTCAAGCACCAAGGGATCGTACTGACTGACAGACCTGCCAAGTCTGGGGACAGCTGGCTGCAGATACCCCATGTCAGCAGGGCTCCCCCTCCTCATCCTCCTGTTTCTGCTTTCCTCTGGGTTGGCTTCCCTCTCAGATGGGCGCACTGAACACTCTCAGGAGTTCAGCCTCGCAACCACAATGGAGATAGTGCCCCACAGTCCCAAATAAGTTTAGAAAATTTGGGGCCCTGATGCTCGGGGGATGGTTGAGGTCACAGTCACAGCATCTGGGCAGTGGGCAGAACACGCTAACTAGTCAGTCCTCCCTCAGCAGTGACTGTGAAGAGGAATCAGCACTACCTACACCATGAGGATGAAGGGACAGAAAGCACAAGGACACTACCCAAAGGAACACTGGGGTGTTGTCCCCAGAGTATGGGTGCTGGGCAGGCAATAACAGGGAACATCTGCTTTACTCCAGCATCCCTTCCCAGAAACTCTTGTTTTAAGTTAATCCAAGAGGATTCTGTTTCTTGTCACCAAATAATCCTTGACTAAATATCTAGAAAAATGTGTGGGACATAAAGAAGACAGATTTCAGCTGTCAAAGACCTTCCTTTTATAAGAAAGATAAATCCCATGTATATAAAGCATACATCACAAATAAAGCGTTGTTCCAAAGGTTCAAGAACCCCGGGATTTTAAAGGAAGTAATAGTGGCTAATGTAAGCAGGAAGTTTCCTTTAGTTTTCATGGCTCGGGACATAGGGAAAGAATGGTGAGAGTTTGAAATAGATGGGAGAGTATTTCCAGTTAAATAAAATGGTGTCATCAAAGAACTAGAGGCTGGGGAGTGTAAGAATAGAGATGAAGAACACTCCCAAATACCTCCTGCATCTATCTCTCCCACCACTGCTCCAGTGTCACGCCTTACCCAGACTCCTGGCACATACACTCTTGCTCCATTCCAACCATTTTTTACTTGCCACCTAGAATGACCTTTTCCAAATGCAGATCTGGTGATAATGACACCCTCCTTGACTTTTCATGTCTCCCATTTCTCAAATGATCTAGATTAAAATTCATACCCACTTTCCTCTCTTGGCCCAAGCAACCCATTGGATGTTGTCTAAGTTATATGAATTTTCCAAAGCCTCAGATATGCTCCCCAGATATGCTGGGGAGGCCACCTGAAATCTCCCCTGCCAACCAAACCCCTTCATGTGTTTGTTAACTTATACCCTTCCACCAGATCTCTACTGAAGGAAGAACCCTCCCACCAGACTCATTCAGATCTCCCTGTGATGCTTACACATGGTCACCTCATGTTTGGCTTTACTGCCTTATTTCAGTTAGTAAATAAAATTTTACTTATATGATTATTTCATCAGTAAGTCTTCCTTTAAGAAGAAGTTTTCTCAGCCTTGGTGCTATTGACATTTTAGCCCAGATAATTCTTTGTTGTGTGGGGGGGACAGGGCTGTCCTATGCACTGAAGGATATTTACCAGCATCCCTGACCTCTACCCACTAGATGCCAGGAACACTGCCTCCCTAAGTTGTGACAACCACCAATGTCTTGAGGCTGCCTGAAGGTCTCCTGTGTGGGCAGATGGGGACCAAAATTTCCCCCATTAAAAACCAGCACTCTACAGCCTACTATACTGTGGACTCCCTGAGGAAAAAAACCAACCCAGTGTCTGGTAAATGTAGATAATGTGGTTCTCAATTTCAAGTGAACTTCAGAATCACTCAGGGAGCTTTAAAAAATTATGATGCATGATCTGACCCCACACTAAGTAAACAGGAGTCTCTGAAGGGATGGCATGGAGGGACTGAGGTCCAGGTATCCACAAAAGGTTAAATTTCTTGTCCAGCTGGGGTTAATAATCATAGAGGTAGGTGTCCATTGATGAAATATTTGCTGAATGAATGTAAGGGAGGAATGGAGACGGGGAGAGGGGGGAAAGAAGGTGGGGGGGGAATGGAAGGGAGAAAAGAGGGAGGAGTACAAGGAAGAGACGCAAAGGAAGGAAAGAAGAAGGAAAGGCAGGAAGAAAACCGAAGTCTCCTACTGGACAGGGCATCATAAGAGAAAAGCTGGCTATTAAGGCTGGAAACCCAAGTTGGGACTATATTTGAAGAGCTGTGATGATTATGTTGTTGTCCTTGGGGTAGCAATAGGAAGCCAATGAACACCGCAGAACAAGAATATTCAAGTTCACTGTTTTAAGAAGTTAAGTGGGTCATCCAGTACAGAAGGAACTGGAATGAAGAGACAGAGAACTAAGTGAATTCTATGAAAACATTCAGGATGATGAGAAATAGAAAGAAGAGAGCAAATAGCAAAGATTCTCTAAGGGAAGAGTACCAGGTGATTATAGGTGATAAGTACAGGGCTGTCTTTGGGAATATGAGAGCCATGTGCCTATCATTCTGCAGTTTGTCAGGAAGACAGATGTGGCAGACCAGTAACTAATGTGATGTTACAAAACGTGAAGTCCAGGGTGCCATTGGAGCATAAAGTGGGTGCCTAACCTGGTGTCAAGGATCAGACAACACTTCTCAGAGGAAAAGACCTCTCTGCTAGGACCTTCAGAATGAAGGGGGTGGAGTGGGAGACTAGGAAAATATAATTGGGTGTGGCAAGAGCAAAGCAGAACAGTGGATAGCTGGGAGGCAAGAAAAGCCCTGGGCAATCATGGAGGTCTTCTAAGCCCTACTCAGGACCTTGGATTTTATTCTAAGAATCAGGATAAGCCATGGTGAGAAGGTTCTAAGCAAAACAGCAACGCCATGGAGATTTGTGGGTTTTTTAGATCTTGTTTTTGCTATGGGGTGCAAAGTAGAAATGTGGATTTAAGAAAAAAGTCAAAGTTTCCAAGACTTCGAACCCACTTGAGTGAGAAGAAGAAAAGCCATATTAGCAGCAATGGGGAGAAGAAGCCAAGGACCAGAATTATGGGACAAGAGGTATCTGAATATTTTCTTCCATTATTTTATAAAACCTTTAGGTTCCTGGCACAGAGTCCCCATGTTGGGAAGGAGAGGAAGAGCCTGCCATTGTTATAGTCCTGCAGACTGTGCCTGGACCCCTCTTTCCCTGTTAGTGTTCAAATGTCAGTAAGAAGAGCCTGGTTTGAATGAACCCAAGACTCCTTTTTACCTCGAGGCAGTGAAGAATCTCTCCCAGGCAATTCCTCTGTATCCTTGAAGAATCTCAACAAAGAAAGAGCTTGGCCTATGGAGCAGACTAACCCAATTTCCAAATCCTGTCCTACAGATGACCAGCTGGGCGATGATCACCTTAACTAATCTGAGCCTCAGTCTCCTCATCTACAAATTAGGAAGGCCAATACTTCTCTGTGTGGTTGTGAGAATCAAATGACAGATAGCATCTGAACAGTACCTAGAAAAGTGGGTGGCAGTAGATAAAGGCTGATTTTCCTTCCTCTCTGAAGGAAAAGGACTATGCAGTTAAGCACCAGCTTACGCTATTTATTGCCATGAACTATTAGACCATGAATAGCCATTTCCACAATGTAGCATTAATTCAAAATAGTCCAGGCATCAATGTGATATATCACATCAATAAGAGAAAGGATAAAAATCGTATGATCATTTCAATAGATCAACAAAGAACCACATCCATTCATGATAAAAATCTGCAACAAAGTAGGTTCAGAGGAACACACCTCAGCATAATAAAGGCTTTATATGAAAAACCTACAGCTAACATCATACATTATAGGGAAAAACTGAGAGCTTTCTCCCCAGGGTCAGGAACAAAGCAAGGATGTCCACTCTCACAACTTTTATTCAATATAGTACTGGAAGTCTTACAAAGAACTATAAAAGGCATCCAAATCACTGAGGAAGAAGCAAAACTTTCACTATTTGCAGATGACATGACACCATACATTGAAAACCCTAAAGACTCTACCAAAAAACTACTAGAACTGATCAATGAATTCAGTAAAGTCACAGGACATAAAATCAATATACAGAAATCCACTGCATTTCTACACACTAATAATGAAGCAGAAAGAGAAATTAAGAAAACAATCCCATTTGCAATTGCACCAAAAATAATAACATACCTAGGAATAAAATTAACCAAAGAGATGAAATCCTATACTCTGAAAACTCTAAACACTGATAAAAGTAATTAAAGACAACACAAAGAAATGGAGAGATATTCCATGCTCATGGATTGGGACATCTATACTCTCCAAAGCAATCTACAGATTTAATGCAATCCTATAAAAATGCCAATAGCATTACCACAGAACTAGAACAAATAATCATAAAATGTGTATGGAACCACAAAAGACCCTGAATAGCCAAAGCAATCTTGAAAAAAGAAATCAAGCTGGAGGTATCAACATTCCTGACTTCAAATAATATTACAAAGCTGTAGTAATCAAAACACCATGGTACTGGCACAAAAAAATAGACAAATACACCAAACAGAACAGCATAGGAAGCTTAGAAATAAATCTACGGTTATAGGGTCAGTTAATCTTTGACAAAGCAGGAAAAAGCATCCAAGGGAAAAAGACAGTGTCTTCAACACCTGGTGTTGGGAAAACTGGAGAGCTACATGCAAAAGAATGAAACCGGACCACTTTATTACAACATACATGAAAATAAACTCAAAATGGACTAAGGACCTAAATATGAGACCTGAAATCATGAAATTCCTAGAAGAGAGCACAGACAGTAATTTCTCCAACACAATTATACCAACATCTTTCTAGATATGTCTCTGGAGGCAAGGGAAACAAAAGTGAAAATAAACTATTGCGATTATATCAAAATTAAAAAACTTCTGCACAGTGAAGGAAATAATGAACAAAACTACAAGACACTGAATGGAAGCGGATATCTTCAAATGATGTATGTGGTAAAAGGGTTAGTACCCAAAGGATATAAAGAACTTAAAAATTCCACACCCAAAAACCAAATAATTAAAAAAATAAGCAAAAGACATGAACAGATATCCAGAGGGCCAGATGGCCAACAGACACATGAAAAGATGTTCATCATCCCTTACCATCAGGGAAAACCACAAGGATATACCACCTCACACCGGTCAGAAGGGCTAAAATAAAAAATTTAAAAAACACCAGGTGTTGGCAAGGATGTGGAGAAAAAGGAACCTTCGTGCACCAATACAAGCTGGTGCAGCCACTCTGGAAGATGGTATGCAAGTTCCTTAAAAAATTAAAAACAGAGCTACCCTATGAGCCAGGAACTGCTCTACTGGGTATTTACCCAAAGAATATGAAAACCCTTATTCAAAGGCCTACATGCACCCCTATGTTTATAGCAGCATTATCTATAATAGCCAAGATATGGAAGCAGCCCAAGTGCCCATCGACAGATGAATGGATATAGAAGGGATATATACATAACAGAATATTACTCAGCTATAAGAAAGAATGAACGCTTTCCATTTGCAACAACATGGATATACTAGAGAGTATAATACTAAGCGAAATAAGCCGGTCAGAGAAAGACAATTACCAAATGATTTCACTAATATGTGGAATTGGGAGAGACAAAACAAATGAACAGAAAAAAAGAGAGACAATCTAAAAACAGAAGAAACTGATGGTTATTGGAGAGGAGGTGGGCGGCAGAATAGGTGAAACAGGTGAAGGGGCTTAAGAGTCCACTTAACTTGATGATCACTGAGTAATGTTGAATATGCTGTTGAGTCACCATACTGTACCCCTGAAACTAATGTAACACTGTATGTTAACTACGCTGTAATTAAAATAAAAAAAATAGTACAGGCAAGGAAGGCATACTTGAAAGATTCTCCCACTTGCTTAATAACTACAGATAAATGTTCATAGGGTGAAGAAAAAAATTCAGGACTCCAAGCAATAGAAATATTTGAATAATAGCAGAGCCAGAACATTTGTAGCAAGTCAATAGTCCACTATTCTCTCCCCAGTAAATTCTCTATCTTGAGCTTCCATAATATTGGCATCTTTGTTATGAAGCAACTTCTGATCTATTACTCTTATGAAGGCAGACTGAATGCACTTGAAGGAGAATGTTGCTTTATTAAAAACCAAGGGCCTTGTGTTTGTGATTTACAGTATGGTGGTGTGTGCCTGCCTGGTATCATCTACAGAAGTGACAAATCATGCGAAGGAAATGAACTTACTTGATGCTTGGTCTGTGTGTTTAGCCAGCACTCTTGAGATGGCAAGTGACAGCCACACAACTCAAAATGGCCTAAGGAAAAACAGAATTAGAAAGATGTGGAAGAATCTCATGAAGGAATGGAACGATCAAGCCGAGGAAAAGCCGAATTCAGGTGCGTCTCAGATTCCGCATGTTGTGATTCTTTCCCCATCTCCTATAACATTTGTCTACCTATTCCTTTGTTCTTCTCTCTCAGTACAAATGGGTTTTGGCTACCTAGCAAAAAAACATGGTCTCTGATAACTCCTGAGTTTCCTGCTTAGGATGTCAGTCCACCGAGGGAAATCGAGCTCATTCCTTCAGTGCTGGTCCAAATATTCCCATGAATAAACTCAACGTCTCAGCTTGGGTCAGGTGCCCATTCTTGGGCCAATCGGCTGATTCCGGTACAGAGTACTGTACTACGATTGGCCCATTTTGGATCACATGCCTACATGTGGACCGATTAACAGTGACTGGAGATGCAGGGTGGTTTGAGAACAGGGTCCTTCAAAAGGAAACCAAACAGAATTTGTAGGTGGAGGGGCAGATTCCAGAAAAAGAGCAAGGCCAGAGAGATAAAATCATGGGTGGACTCTACACGTCTCTCCTGGGACTAAGCACAGGGAGGGCACTCTTGTTTTAAGTTTCAATCACTTACTTATTCATCTCTTCATCATTTATGCATTCATTTGTATAAACACTAAACATTTATTAGAGCCCAATCTGTCAGATCATGGCCATATCCTGGGTTTTGTGAGGAGCCAACTGCCCCCTCATGCTGCTGAGACTTTCTAAAACACAGAGACTTTCATTTATACTCTCAGTGCCTCTGCTAGAAAGGCCTTCAGCCCCATTCAGCAGTGTGCAGGAGCTTGTACACCACATCATGTCAACAAGTCCTCCTGTTGAGAAATCTATACTCTTGGAAACGTCCAACAATGAACAAATACCACACAGATCTTCCCAGTCTCTCAATAGACACACACACACACACACACACACACACACACACACACACACACACACCAGGATGTCTTACTAGACACTGAGAAATCCCTGGATTTTCCTCTAGGGAGTAAAACATTTTGCTGACCATGTTCACGCTATTGTATCGATTTGCCTCCTACAAAGAGACCTATAGTATAAAGAAACCTGAACTCAGCTCTGGTACAAGTTCACTGTGTTTCCTTGAATAAGAGTTACTCCTCTTTGTCCCTGAGTTCTCTTATCTGAGAAGTGAACAGCTTAAATATAAGATAAATCTTTGCAACCAGTTTTGGGAGAGAAAAACTATGTCCTCAATTTTAAAAACTTAGCTATCATGAAGGAATCTTTCCCTAACATTCTGGGCTGTGCTAGGGGGCCAAATTATTGTCTCTCTCTCTTTTTTCCCATCATAGTTCTGTGTTATAATCATCCTTTACTCCTCTGTGTTTTCTGCAGCCCTGTCACTTCTAGAAGACAGAGACCAGCCTTAGTCAGGATATTGCAAAGGCTTGGCAGCGAACTTGGCATGTCACAGGCACTCCATACAGTCAGGTATTTAAATGGATAAATGCCTGGATGGATGAAGACACATTGTGTTGGTCAAACTCACCTGTCCCCAGATATCACAGCCTTCTCTGAGCACAATGACTACGTTGACTTCTGCACGGTGAGCCTGCAGACAGAGGGCTCAGGCTGTCAGGTCACACAAAAGCCAGGGCAAGTCCCATCTCCTCTGACGTTCTCCTGAGCCGATTCGCAGACATCCTCGTCTAACAAGTACAGCAGAGACCCAGGGTCAGGACCCTCGACCCAGGATTATGGAGTGTGATCCGGGCTGCTCAGATACTTTTTAAAAACAAACCTTAGTAACAGTTACCAATGGCTGAGCCCTTACTGTGTGTCAGGCACCGTCTACGAGCTTCAGAAACATTATCTAAACCAATGGTTCTCAATCAGGGTGACTTTGTTCCCTGGGACATTTGGCAATGTTGGGACATAACTTTGACTGTCACTGTAGAAGGAGTCTGAGGCCAGGTGTTCGACTAAACAGCCCCCGATACACAGGACAGGCCCCCACATCAAAGAAAGATCGAGACCCAAAGGTCAATAGTGCCAAGGTTGAGAAATTCTGATCTCTAGTCATCCTGCCTACAACCCTCTTATAATTTTAAAATCATTATTATTATTATTTTCCTGATTTTACAGGAGAGGAAACTGAGGAATATGTAATCCTCTGTGTGCCTTGTGCCAGAAACAGAGCCGGGAACTGCACCTCTACGTTTTGGATCTAAATCCAAAGTTCCTACCATCTATCCTGTAACTCATGCCAAGTCTTACCAACCAGGTTGAACTACGTAGGGCGGTTCACAGTGACAATGCTGAACCTACTTAATATGCTGGGACATGAAAATTTTCCTGCGGCTGCACTGTCAGACTTTTTTACCCAGTTTCACATGAGAAACTAAAGATGTTCCTTTGGCCAGAGCTGGGAGTATCTTTAAATTGAATCCAGTTCCCCCTATTGAAACATAATAACTTTTAAAGTAATCCAGTCTCTTCATTACCAGGGCTACATCCAGTTGTTGAAATCTCTTTTGAGTTGGTAGTTAAAAGGCCCAGCCATATATTTGTAGCGTTATTGTTGCTGGCTCAAATGCTTAGCAACAACACAAACATCACTCAGAATCAAATTATCAGATGTACCGACAAGATGCTCCTCAATTTAATAGTGTGGTAAATGATGGCTGGGAGATGTTCTTTGAAGCTGTAGAGGCAAATGTGAAAGCTAATTCAATTCTCAAATGAATAAAAGTGAGAAACTGTTCTTATAAACCTGATATTACCAGAGATAGGGCCAGAGTGTGCCGCAGTGCTGCATGGGGGAGGAAGGAAGAGCACAATTTATTTTGTTTCTGATAATAAAGAGTTGGGCTCTGTGGCACACAGGTCTGACCTTGGTTCCCAGGGGGAGAACTTTAGTAGGAGTGACGACTCATTTCCAACTCAAGTGAAGAGGCTGCTTACTTTACCATCAGTTCCCCTTAGAGCTGCTTGAGAGAGGAAGGGGCCTCTGAAGAAGCATCCAGGGCCTCGGGGAAATCAGATCTCTGTTTATTAGACTTTGAGAGTGCAGAACAGTACTGCCTGGGAGGCAACAGGGGATCTCAGATCACCTAGGCTTCCCGATCACTCAGTGGAACCCTAGATTTTCACAGAGGTATTCGAGGGTAGGAGGAAGGAGGATTTGGAAGTGATTCATGGTCTGAAATTTGCTTTAATTTATATCACACACACATAAGACATACATACATATATGCATGTAATATGGGCATACTTTTGGCTCAGGAGTCAGAAATTATTTCGGAAGAAGAGACTTGCCGCCAAAAGTCACGCAGCCCACTTGTCTACTCACTTAGCTGAGGAACACTGACCCGAAGGCCATACGACCAATCGAAGGCTACACTCCAACATCAACGGGTGTTTGAGTTGACTTCCATTCTGACACTAACCACCTGCAATTCACATCAAACTCTACACGTTAGGGTGCTCGGTCCCACAAGACCCCCTTCACTTCAGAGGCCAGCCGTGAGGATAAGGGGCCACCCCACATTTCTTCCTGGCCACACTGGCTCTACACTGGTGGTGGTGGGGTTTCCCATGATCCTCCTTCAATTCTGACAGCTAGAAGGACTCACATAACTTGGGGAGTGCTGTACTTGGGGTGATTGTTCTATTATAAAGGATACAAATGAAGAGCCAGATCTAGAGATTTGTAAGGTGTGACAAGATCTGGAAGGGTCCTATGTGCCAGAGCTTCTGTCCCTGTAAAGTTTGTACCACTCCATCAATACGTTCACCAGCCAGAAAGCACCGAGTCCGTTTGTTCAGAGTTCCTGCTAAGGCTTCATTACCCAGGCACAAGTGATTAAATCACCGGCCACTTAGATGGACTCAGTCTCCAGCCGTTCTCCCCTCAAGGAGGTCTGGGCTAGCCAGAGACCCAAAGGTCAAAGCCTTTAACCACAATATTGGAAACTACCTAAGCGTCCACCATAGGGTCCAGCATAAGTCACCTCATTAGCATAAACTCCTGTATGGCCAAAAGGGACTTCTTCTATGAATAACAAAGACACCGCATCACTCAGGAAATTCTAAAGGTTTTGAAAGCTCCAGGCCAGAACCCAGGGACAAAGGCCAGATTTCCCTTTCTTAAGTCATACCTTAAGGGCTGAGGCTGACAGGACAGCTCCTGCTTTCTTGGGCACCCCAGGGTCGGTGAAATGTTTTCAGAGCAGTGAAATGGCAGAATGTAAGTAGTCCCAGCAGGGGAGACCCAGGGATCAATTATTTTACAGAGAAGTAAAATGAGACTCAGATGATAGGCACCCCAGCCCCTTGGCGGTTGAGCTGGAAGCTCTGACTCTAATCCTGAACTCTCCGGGATTCCCTGGAGGGCTCCAGGTCTGTTTCCTAGGGCTGCTAGGACCAAGTGTCACAAATTCAGTAGCTTAACACAGCGCCCATGTATCATCTTGCCCACCTGCAGTTGGAAGGGTAAAAGGGGTCTGCAGGGCTGTGTTCCTTCTGGAGGGAGACTTTCTTGCCTTGACCTTCCCAGCTTCCAAGAGATCACCGACATCTTTTCACTCCTAACTGCCTTCCTCCAATTTGCAAGCCAACAGGGTAGCATCTTCAAATCTCTCCCTCGCTTTACTTTTGCCTCCACCATTACAGCGCCTCCTGCTTCACTCTTACAAAGACCCTGTGATTCCATCAGCCCCCAGCGTCATCCAGGATGATCTCTCCTTCTCCAGATCCTTAATTCAACCACATAGGCAAAATCCCATGCACACAGAACACATTTGCAGGTCCGGGGATTTGGACGGGGACATCTTTGGGAGGCCACTCCTCAGCCAACCACAGGCCTGTCCTACCCCGAGGTGTGGTTCTGCCATCCTCAGCATGCGCTGGCAGAGGAGGGGCCCACGCCTCCCTCCTCCCACAACTTGTTTCTCTGGAGGGCGCCTCTCTAGTTTTGTTAAGGGATGAGGAACTGTTCTTTGACCACTCAGGCCATGATTACTGGAGGGGAGAGAATGACTCAGAAACTCATATACTCCTGTGTGCATCTCTGTTGGGTCTGTGAGGCACCCTACACTTGGGGTAGGACCGGATGTTCATAAACATCGTCCAGCCATCCTGTGTCCTCCGACGCAGCCCTTACGAGAGACAGAGCCCTGCAAAGTCAAGTCTTTGTATTTTTCTCGTGAAATAAATTGCTGCCGTGTTTACTCCTGGGACAATATTTGGTCATCCTTAAGAGATGGTTGCACGCCCTCTCATGTGCTGTGTGAAGTCAAGGAATTTGTTTCCTTCTATTTTTCCTAAGAAAAAGCTAGAGTAGCTCTAGTGAGAAATACCTTCCCTCCCACGTTCCTGTTTAGGTCAGTGGTTTTCAGCCCCCAGGGGAGTCTGCAATGCTGGGGACATTTGCACCCTGACGCCCATGTGGGGGACATTCAGCAATGTTTGGAGGCATCTGGGGAAGGGGGCTGCTATTGGCATCCAGGGGGTAGAAGCCAAGGACAGAGCTAAACATACTACAGTGCATAGGACACCCCTCTCCCCCAACAAAGAATTCTCTGGCTCAAATGTCAACAGGGATGCAGTTAAGAAAACCTGTCTTAGCCCCAAAGAAGAGGGGGAAAGATGCCAGTAATTGTGCACATGTTCACCCTCTCTCTTTCTCTCTCTCCAGATTTAGTTGGTTCTCTCCATGGGACAGGGAGTGAGTAATCCTTTTTTGCAGAATATGGGACAATTTTATTGAGACATATGAATCAGCTGGTAGGGTCTTTGTGTTCCAAACCTTCAAAAACAAGAACGAGGCTACTTCCCTTGGTGTTGTCTGCCTCAGACACAGCAAGTCTCCCTCCTGCCTTAGCTGCCAGCCCCTGCAATAAAAATAATAAGCAGGACACCTCTGCCGGACACAGGAGGAGGGCGGGGACACAGCCTTTCATTGATTTCTGAGGCCTGTCCTTAAAGCATCTGGGAGTGTGGACTCCTCACCTGGTCTGAATGCTTTGCCATGTGTTCACAGACAGGAGATGTGTCCTTTTCAGGGCTGTGATTTGGGGTGGGAAGTTCTTACCTAAGCCAGGTTCTCTAATACGGTTCCACGGGATGTGCGGCTTTGCTGGTAATGGGAGTGGGATGGGGCAAACCATCCCTAAAGGTCAGGGGACCGGTTCTTTGTGTAAATCTCTGAGAGCCTACCGGGGAGGGGGAAAGGTCTGCATTTTAACTTGGAATCCTCTGCATTTGGGTATCTTGGCAACTGAATAGGAGGCCTAGATAAACAAGGATAAGCACTCAGAGCTACCCCTGGTTTTTATTCCCTCGATCATAGGGAGGGCAAGGCTCTGAGCCCAGCCCGGGAAAGCTCTCTGCCAAACAAGCTTTTTTTTTTTTTAATTCCCCCCCCCCCCCCCCCCCTCAAGTAAGGCTGTAAACCACGGGGACTTGGGCAAACCAGCCAATTCTGCTGAGAAGACTCCTTTGGATTCTATCTCAGCTTGAACTGAGTGACTGCTGGATGGGAGAAGTCAGGTCCTTGGCCAGCAAGAAGAGAAGGCCAAAAAGGATTTTTTTGCATCATACTGAAGCAGAAAAATCTTCCTTCTTCCTAAGACAGGAAAAAAAAGAGGTGACTGCTTCCAGTTTACCAGATGAGTTATGTTGTTATACAAGTTATGGAGTTATGGAGGGTTTTAATTCTTCCTTTAAATGCAAAGAAAAACAATAATTTGTTACATGGCTTCATTGATCAAAAAATAACTACTGGCTGCAAACATTTATTCACACCACAAAAGACCTCAGCCTTCTTTATCTTAACAAGAATATTATCTTGTTACAGTTAATAGTTATTGAACTGCCTATTATGTCCCGGGTACTGTTTGAGGGCAGTGCCAATGTATTACCTCATTTAATCTTTACCCTACCTTCAGCCACAGGTACTGTGATTACCCTGATTTTAGAGATAAAGAAACTGAGTGTCAAGCATCACAGACAGCATTCTGAACCTGAATTTGGCTGACTAAACTCTCTCCCTTCACCACTGTCCCATAGAGTTTTTACCCAGATGGATCCTCCGTATTTCTACATCCACACTCTGTCCTGACTCTGGTTCTTTTTTTCTTGCAATGTCTTTGATGAGTGAGTAATGGTATCAGAACAGTCTCAGACCCACACAATGAATTTGGAAGTGTTCCTTCCTCTTCAATGTTTTGGAAGGGTGTATGTATGCAGAACTGAAGTAATATCTTTTAAAAACGTGTGGAAGAGTTCATCAGGGAAGCCATCTGAATCTAGGGTTTTCTGTGGGAAACTTCTAAGGTATAATTTCATTTTAGTTGATACAGTGCCATTTGAGCTATCTCTTCCATCGTGAAGGTGCTGCAGTAGTTTGTGTCTTTCAGGGACCCACACTGCTGAATTTACAGATGAAGAGTTGTTCATGCTATTCACCCTATTATCCTTTAAATACCAACAGAATCTGTAATGAGGTCACCTTTTTCATTCCTGATATTGGTTATCTGTGTCTCCTTTTATTTTCTCAATCAGGCTGGTGAGATGTTTATCAATGATATTGATAACGCTCTCAAAGAGTTGGCTTTTAGTTTTTCTCGTTTTCTCTCTTTTTTCTGTTTTCGATATCATTTGTCTCTGCTCTGATATTTTTTACAGCATTTCTTCTGCTTACTTGGAGTCTAACTTGCTCCTCGTGTTCTATTTCTGGGTGGACACTGAGGTCCTTAATTCCCTACTTAGCTTGTTTTCCAGTGTAGGCACTTAATACTACAAATTTCTGTCTAATCTAATCTTTGTTTTCACAACATTCCACATCTTGCCAAAGGAGTGTTTTCATTTTCTCTCCGTTCAAAATAGTTTGCAATTCCTCTTTTGATTTCTTCTTGGACCCGTGGTTTACTTAGAGACACGCTATTAAGTTTCCACAATATTTGGAGTTTTCCAGAGATCTGTGATTCCTTTCTAATTGAATTCCATTATAGTCAGAAAACATACTTTGGTTGACCCGGATCCTTTAACTCTATTGGAACTTGTATTTTGGTCCAGGATGTGGTCTATATGCTCAGTGCTCTATGTGGACATTCAGAGCACACTGGAAAGAACTTGTAATTCTGCTGGTGTTGGGTGGAGAGCATTCTGTGGGTGTGAATTCGGTGCAGTGGGTTCCGTGTGTTTAAGCCTTTCCATAGCCTTGCTAATTTTCCATTTCTGGTTCTACCAATTACTGAGGGAGGAGCTGGAAATTTCTTTCTTTTTTTAAGATTTTCTTTATTTATTTTAGAGAGAGAGCATGAGCAAGGGGAAGGGCAGAGGGAAAGAGAATCCAAAGCAGACTGCATGCTGAGCATGGAGCCCAGTGAGTGGTTTATTCTCATGACCCTGAGATCATGACCTGAGTTGCATCAAGATTTGGACACTTCACCAACTGCACGCCCCAGAAGGTAAAATTTCTAACCGTAATTGTGCAATTCTTTATTTCTCTTTTGTATTTCTCTCAGTTTTTGCTTCATGTCTTTCCAAGGTCTGTTACCGTGTTACTGACTGCCCAGATCCCCTCTGGAGTAATTGCCCCTTTACTATTACAGTGTAGCTTTTATTTTTGCTCTGAAATCTATTTTCTCTGATACTAATATAACTGCTCCAACTTTTCATAAAACTAGTGTTAGCATGGGATACTGTTCCCTATCTTTTCATATTTAAGCTATTTATGTATTTGTACTTAAAGACCATTTCTTATATTTTCAGTGTCTCATTAGGTCTTGATTTTTTTTTTTTTTTCATCCAAACTGACCTTCTTGTCTTTTCAAAAAAGTTTGGCCCATTTAAACTTAATATGATCATTAACACAGTTAGATTCATGTCGATCATTTTGCTATTTTTTATTTGATCAATTTGTTTCCTTTCTATTTCTTTCATCTGGCTTTGGGCACGTTTTATGATTTCTTTTTTTTTTTTTTTAAATAGCAGTCTTATTGAGATATAATTCTCATACCATGAAATTCAGCCTTTTAAAGTGTATGAATCACTGGATTTTAGTAAACTCAGGGTTGTTCAACCATCACTACTATCTAACTCCAGAATATTTTCATCAAACTCAAAAAGGAAGTCCATACCCATTACGCAAGTCACTACACACTCCTTACCCTTCCCCGTCCCTGGCAACCACTAGTCTTCCTTCTGTCTCTATGGATTTGTTTGTTCTGGACATTTCATATAAATGCAACCACAAAATATGGGAGCTGTGGTGATGGGTTCTTTCACTTAGCCTCATGTTTTCAAGATCCACCCATGGTATAGCCAGTGTTACTACTTTATTCCTTTCTCCTGCTGAATAATATCACATGTAGAGATACCACATGTTTTACTTTTTCTATTCATGAGTTGATGGACACTTAGTTTGTTGCAATTTGGGGGCTAATGTAAGTACAGCTGCTACTGAAATTTATGAACACATTTAAAAAAAAGATTTCAGGGCACCTGGGTGGCTCAGTGGGTTGGGGCCTCTGCCTTCGGCTCAGGTCATGATCTTGGGGTCCTGGGATTGAGACCCACATCGGGCTCTCTGCTCAGCAGGGAGCCTGCTTCCTCCTCTCTCTGCCTGCCTCTCTGCCCACTTGTGATCTCTCTATCAAATAAATAAAAAAAATATTTTAAAAAAGATTTCATATATTTATTTGGGGGGTGCATGTGAGACAGCATGACCACGGGGAGGGGCAGAAGGTGAGGGAGAAGCAGACTCCCTGCTGAGCAGGGAGGCCCAGGATGATGAGGGCCCCAATCCCAGGACCCCGGGATCACCACCCAAGTGCCCCTATGAACACATTTTTATATGGATGTATGTTTTCAGATCTCTTGGATATGTACCTAGGAGAATAATGGCTATCATATGGTAGCTCTGTTTAACATCTTGAGAAATTACCAATTTGATTTCCAAAGTGCCTGTACCATTTTATAATCCCACCAAAAATACATTAAGGTTCTAATTCCTCCACATCCTTGCTAACACTTACTGTATTTTTTTTAATTATAAACATTTTAGTAGGTGTACAATGGTATCTCATTATGATTTTCACTTGCATTTTCCCAGTGACCAATGATGAGCACCTACTCAGGGCCTATTGGCCATACATTTATCTTCTTTGGACAAATATCTACTCACATCTTTTTCTGATTTTTTCAATTGAGTTGCTTTTTATTGCTGAGTTGTAAGAGCTCTTTCTATATAACAGACACAAGGTCCTCATCTGATACATGACTTGCAAATATTATTTGTCATTGTGTGGGCTGCCTTTTAACTGTTTTCATGTTTTACAAGACCCAATTTTTTTTAAATTTTGATGAAGTTGTTTTTCTCTTTTTTCCTTTGTCACTTCTGCTTGATAGCATAACTAAGCAGGCTTTGCCTAGCACAAGGTTACAAAGACATACTCCTATTTTTTTTTCCTGGGAGTTTTATAGTTTCATCTCTTAACATTTAGTTTGATAAGGTGTTTTGAGTTAACTCTTGATGTGAGGTAGGGATCTAGTTTCATTCTGGTGAATATATGCCTGCTTAACATCATTTGTTAGAAAGACTATTCTTCCCCCAATTAAATTTAGCACCTTTGTCAAAAATCAATGATGTGAGGGCATATCTCTGGACTCTCAATTCTATTTCGTTGATCTATATGTCTAGCCTTATACCAGTACCACATTGTCTTGAGTACTGTAGCTTTGAAGAAAGTTTTGACAGTGAGAACTTTATGTCCCATTTTGTTGTTTTTAAGATTGTTTTGGCTATTGTGGGTCACATGGGTTTTCAGATCAGCTTGTCAATCTCTTAAAAAAAAAAGTCTAGCTATGATACTGATAAGGACTGAACTGAATCTGTAGACCACTTTAGGGAGTATGGTAAGTACAGTGATGACCCCCAAGAAGATGTCCATATCCTAATCTCCTTAACCCATATATGCACATGTATACATATGTAACCTTACCTGGCCAAAGGAATACTGTACATATAATTAAGTTAAGGAGATGAAGGCAATTGTGGATTATCCTGGTTGACCCAAGGTCCCTTATAAGAGGGAGAAAAGAGTGGCGGAGTCGAGGAAAGAGATGTAATGAGAGAAGTGGGTTTTGGGGTGATGTGGCCATAAGCCAAGGTCTGTGGGCAGCCACTAAAGTCAGAAGCTGACTAAAACAAAAGTCTTAAATTGAGCTGGAAATGGAGGGTATGAAACCGAATAAAAACAAACAACAAAGTAACAATCCCTCCTCTTGTGCAGTTTACAGACTTAATCAAAGAATCTTACAAGTGAAAGTGTTACAGGGGGTGAGAGTTAGTGCTTGTATCTAATATCTGGGTGGGAGGGGGATAGAAGAGGGCATCTGAGTTGGTCACCCTACAGAAACAGGCAAGGAAAACAAGGGGTTCATTCAGTGAAGCAGGTGAGGTGAACACTGCCGGCAGAGGAAAAGTGCATGCAACAGCCAGGAGGTGAAAACCAGCCCTGGGCTCTACCTCTAGGTTTTCAGCTCAGGGCATGGTAGAGAACCAGAGCAGGGGCTCCTCCCTCTGCCTGTTTCTCACCATCACTGTGGGGGCCCTGGAACGCAGCTCGAGGCAAGCTGGGAGCTTACTAGCTTGCTTGTGGAAGACAAATGTCTCCCCCCATCCTTTTGGGGCCCCAACCCTTTCTGCCACTCAGCAAGTCCCATAAGTGCCGGGCTCCCAACCTGCAGGTCTTGGGACCCCAAATTGTGAACTGACTGAGGGTCTTGAGCACACTGCCTCTCCCCTAATTAGCTAGCACACCTGTGCTGCCTGCGGCTCCTCCTGAGCCTATGAGGCCACCAGAGGTCACATTAACAGGCCCAGTATAATAAGTCACTGCCACTCAAGCTTAAGGTAATTAATTCTAACAGTGGGAACTGATCAAGACGAATTCCACTTAACTGTATTGTGAAACAGGACACACACACAAAATCATACTGTCAGGTAGCAACTTCTTACAGCTGGTGTTTTTTGTTACATGACCTCATTTACTCCTCACTACCAACTTACCCATTTAGTACTACTGCTCTTCTCAATTGGCAGATGCTAAGAAACTCAGGTCTACAGTCACACAGCTGTAGTGCAGGAGCTGAGACTGGCTCCCATGTCCAAGTTCTAACTGCAACCACGTTCCTTCTGGTGCCCTCCATGAGCTATGCTTTGGTATTTTAAACTATATTGCACTTATACTAATAATTTAATGAACCCTTATTACCAGAGATTTGATCCAGCAAGCCTTTACAGTTGTGTGTGTGTGTGTGTGTGTGTGTGTGTGTGTGTGTTGAATTGCATGATCTATGTCTAAATAAAATCCTTTGACCCTATTGCATGTTCTGGCATTGCTGATTCTCTGGTCTAAGGGGAGACACTGGGAGTCTCTGTCCAAAGCCATATGCCTCCCAGAAGACCCAACTAGGAAAAAAAAGGTAACAGAAAGTAACTTGCTGATCCTAATTGCTTTGCCCGCTATACACGACTCAGATCAAATACAATTTTGTCCTCTTTTTCCCCTTTAGGGGGGAATTAATTAAGCTCTAATTACACCAACAGAAAAAATAGAAGCTACAATAATTTTTTTTTAAAGCTATTAACAAGGTCTGAGCATAGAGCTTGTTATAACCCAGGGAATGAGCCTCATTTGAATTTTATGGCCTTTCCATTTACATTTTTTTATTAAACCTTTTCTCACAATCCTCAATATGTCTCCTTTCCATGGTCTAATCATCCTTGGGAACTTTCAGGTGTTAAATTAGATACTTGGGGGCTCCCTTACTCTTCCCGCATTTAGTCAGAGCATGGTGTATCCCACGAGACAGATTAATAACAATTTTTTTTAAACTGATTTGAAAGTTCACACCAAGTTTTTTCCATCTGGAAGGAAGTCAGACTTGCAGAGCCCCTCTGGTCCAGGCTAATTAGATGGGAACAAAAGTTACACTTGTTAGAGAGAAACTTTGTAAGTGTATCGCGATCAAGAAATCTCACTGCGAAAGGGGAAGCTGACTCTGTCCCTCTGTCAAATGGAAATGGGCCACGAAGACAGGGCTGGGCTGATGGTAAGATGGAAAGGATCTTCCTATAAGGAGGAGCAGGAGAGGCCTCCTTGCCCTCTAATGGCACCCATCACCGCCCTGAATGTCAGAGCCCGAGAGATACACTGTCCCAGGAGATGTCACCTGCCAAGTCACACAATGAGAGGCAGAACTGTGGTCACTCAGACCCCGGACCTGTCCTGCAGGTTTTCTATTCTACCACACATGGCTGAGTCGGATTCTCAATCCCAAGCCTTGATCTTCTGAATGAGAACATCTAGGGGTGGGATCTTAGAGTCCTATTTTTCAACTGCCTCCTGGGAGATTCTGACGACTAGCCAGGCAGGGGAGTCCGATTAAAATGTCAAGACCACATGAAAAATACAAGTTTTCAGGGAAGAGAAATGCACTAGGTATCCAAATAGCAGAGAAGAATGAAACCTCCTCCCAAGAGACTGGAACTTCTAGACTAGGTGGTTCCCGTAGGGGAATTTCTTTGAAATCTTCTCATTCATCCTAAAAATGATATAATTGTGGATTCCACTTTAATAACAACCATTATATAACTATATTTCCTGGAATAGCCCTTGCTCTAACCACGGGACTTATATGAACTCCCCAAGATTTCTGAAAATCTTGGTGGGGTCAGGGGCCTAAATTGCTTCTTCCCCCACAGCTGTTTCTGGATTACCTTAACATTCATAGATGTCGTCTCTACTTGTTGATGCATGTGAAGTGACCGATTCTTGATTCCCACTAATATCCCTTCTCATGTGTACACTCTAATTGTGGTCATCTGGGGAGGAGGAGGGAGCCATGCTGGAGGAGGGCAGTGACTGGCCCACACAGCTTTACCAGAACCAGCTATGAAACTTGCAGCAGTTTTGCAATCCAGTTGTGAAACAAGCCATTATTAAATATTGCATTATATAACACCATTAAATAAACCATATGATAAATAAAGGTAACAAATAAATAAAAACATTACTTACTCTTTCACTACATTATATTATCTGTGCTGTTGAAGTTATTTGCCTACTATATTTATGTGGTCGGAATACCATAAAATGGGCTGGAATTCCATCTCTTCCCAATTCTGTGTTCAGTGATTTCACATCGGGAAAATGAAATTGGCCCTGGTTGGAGTATTTATGCCATATAAAGTGGCAAATGCTACAAATCAAGGCTTGATTTACTATTTTGTTGGTTCTCAAGACTTTAAAAATAATGTAAAGCATGTTAACAGTGCCAATTAAGCTTCAGTGTGTCATATCTGTGACCAGCATGAAAAGCTGAAGAATTTTTTTTCAGTATTCAGAAATTACGACCCAGTTCAGCAGAATAGTCACTCACATCACTGACAAATGAAGTCGACTTGCCTGCCTTCCTCGTTTCACTTCCAGCTTATTCAACAACGTAAGTGAAACAGTCAACCAACAGTCCTTTCAGAACTACACTTGTAATCAAGTATTTATTTATAGACCGATTTTGTCACATCAAGGTTGAATTGCGACCACAGATCAGCTATAGATACAGAAATTCTGCAAAATTCAGGGAAGCATTCTGTAAGAATCAATTGGCTAGATGGTAAGGAAGACTGTGTATTTTGGTACATCGTAAATTATATGCTACACGTTCTTTATATCAGCAAAGTTTATAATAAACTTATGTATGGTTCCCCAGAGACCTAGTTGTTAAACATTTAACAGCCTACCACTAACAAGGGGTTTGTATTGTTGCACTGATTGAACACATGCAACTGTAAACACCCATATATATAAATACTTTCTCCCCTCAAAATGAGTAATTTTTTTCCTCGCTAGTTCTTTATTAGGTGCAAAATGAATTTCCTTTTTTCTTTTTCTTTTTAAAGAGAGAGAGCAGGGGAGGGGCTGACAGAGAGGGCGAGAAAGAACCTCAAGCAGGTGCCATGCCCAGGGCGGAGCCCAAGGTAGGCTTCCATCCAACAACCCTGAGATCTTGACCCCAGCCCAAATCAAGAGGCCGAGGCTTAGCCCACCCAGGGGCCCCCAAATGAATTGCCTTTTTTTTTTAATCTTCTGCAAAACTATTTAATCATCGGCTGGAGTACTGAACATTTGTGGGTTACCACCCAAACATACTTGTCCCTTTCTCCCATCAACAGTCTCTAAGAGAAACGCACCTCTGGTCCCTTCTCAGTTTTATTGCTTGGGTAGAATTAACTATCCAACCACAGAAACTAGCTATGTTGGACTAAGTCAATCAGCGTGTGCCAGCTTCCTGGCCACAGTGATTGGTTCAGAATTGAACATATGACCTAACTTGGGCCAATGAGAGAGAGGGAATCCCAGGATTTAAGGAGGTGATAACAGAAGAGATAAGCTCCTTTCCTTTGAACAATGTATTTATTGCGCCATAGAAACTACTTTCACTGTAATACATTATCAGAAGGACAGAGGTCAGAGCAGGGGAAAGAGAAACTATCAGACCTGAGGATGAGGCCATACAAAATAGAAAGCAAAGAGGATAAGCAATACCTGGGTCCCTGATAAAATCATTTGTGCTACTAGATGAAGCCCTTTCTAAAACCAGATCTTCTTGCTTTCTAGGTATAAGAACTAATAAATCCTTTTTGTTTTAAGGCCAAACTGAGTTGATTTTTCTGCCACTTTACACCAAATATATCTTTAACTTTTATATTTGTTTTGGATCCTTATTTTAAGGGCCTCACTTTCTACCCCAAGGCTAATAAAAACCCTTGGATAAACAGGCATATTCTTCCCTAAGAGAAATTCTCTTGAAGCTAATAGATACCCCCCCCCAAAAAATAAATAAATAACTTTGCCACATGAAATAGCGCTGATACTGGCAATCAAGCAAAAAGAATATTCTAGAAATGTGTGCTATATTTATTCCATGGTTTCTGAATACTTGCTAGAAGAATCCCATATTTCAGTAATGCATAACTACAGTTTTAGAAGCTGGCACTAAAGCATTAAGCCACCCTCTGCATCTCAGATAGTCAAATCTTGACTGATTATTCACATGATTCATGCCAATCACAAAGTACAACATTGAGAGAGTTTGAAGTAGAATGCAACAGTATGAAGCAGGTGAAGGACAGCACTAATAGTAATAGCAAAAACTTCTGTAGTACTTGCTATGTGCCAGGCTCTGTGCTAAATGCTTTCCATGATGCCATCCTCACTGCCATCCTACAAGGTGGGCATTGGCTTCCCGCATTTATAGGTAGAGAAACGAAAATGCTTATGGAAGGTCACACATATTTGTTCTTGAGTCTTTGCTCTAACCACTAAGTTGTATTGCTTCTCCACTCTGTGCTTTGCAGAAAATGGAGGGAAAATGGAGACGTATCTGGATCTAACTCACAGGAATAGGTGAGTTCAGGTAGGGATCCACTTCTGACGCTTTGAGAGTAGTTGTGGATTCCCAACATCCTCAGAAGATGCCTAACAAATGCAAGCAAAAAGATTCAATAAAAATCATGCTTGAAGATGGAAGGAGGCAAAATCAGAAAAGCAGCCAAGAGCATAATTTCAACAGAGCAGTATAAGGTCACCCACAGCCGAGGATCAGTAGTCAGAAAGATGTGAAACATTTCAGCAAGTAGAATGAGCAGGTTAAAGACAATGATTCAGAATGGAGAGTATATACAACCAGAGGGTGTCAAAGGATGATTTTATGTATCCAAGTAAGGAAAGTTCAATGGTTGAAGGCCATGCTTAGAGAGAGGGGTCCGTACTATGTAGTTATTGCCACTGCCACAATGTTATATCACAAACCATGCCAAAACTAAGCTGTATACAACAATAACTGTTTGTTTCTTGACTGCAGATTTGTGGGCCAGCTGGGGTTCAGCTGATCTCTGTTATGCTTTGCTCCAAGCTGCAAGCTGAGTTCAGGTTATTAGCCACATGTCTCTTATCCTCTTTGGACCAGAAGGCAAGCCAGGGCAGGTTTATGTCATGGCAGTGACAAAAGCACAGGACAGTAAATCCACTCATACAAGCACATTTCAAATTTTCCACTCATATCACCCATTGGCCAAGGCAACTCACATGGCCTGAGGGCAGAGGGTAGGGAAACACTCCCTACCACATGGCAGGGTGTGGGTGCCTAACACTATTCCGGGGAGGGAATAATTAAGACTAATGATTACATCTACTACAAGCCCCAAAGATAAATTTTGTTTGCCTCATAGAACATAAGGATCTTCCCTGAAGAGTGAAGCAAGATATGAGCTAGTCCTTGACATTAAAGAAGGAAAATGGAGGGAAGAGCCCAGGGAAGTGACCAAGCATATGAAAGACTAGGGGAGGTGAATGGTGGCATGGTGCTTTTCCCAGACCTCAATGAACATAGGCACATAGGTCATAGCTCAGTGGGAAGACTCACTCAAGACTTGTCTATCAAAACTACACTCAAGCCAGTTATAAACTAGGTATAGTGTTAGTGGTTCCAGACAGATCCTTAGGTTTCTTCCCTTTCTGATGATTCTCAGGTGCCCTTACCACAGGCTAAGCATAGCCAGCCCAACAGATGGCTAAGTTTGCATTTGGAAGATTTCTTTTTTTTTTTTTTTTAAGATTTTATTTATTTATTCGACAGAGAGAAACACGGCTAGAGAGGGAACACAAGCAGAGGGACTGAGACAAGGAGAAGCAGACTTCCTGCTGAGCAGGAAGGCCGATGTGGGGCTCGATCCTGGGACTCCAGGATCATGACCTGAGCCGAAGGCAGTCGCTTAACCAACTGAGCCGCGCAGGCGCCCCATGCATTTGGAAGATTTCTAATCATTGGGTGGCTTTGTTAGGTTCATTTTTATTTTTTTAAACCAGGAAACAAGCAATGATTTAGAGTGATTGTGTGTCCTTGCCAATTACACCTTTTCCTTCTTGAACAGGCCTCTCCTGTCTTCTCTTTCCATCAGAGAATGCAGCCATGGCCCAGTTAATCTGCATAACCCATTAGCCTTCCTGAGCTAAATGACCTTTACTACTTTAATTGGGCTCTGTGGGTCTGAAACCACACCCAGTATTCCTTGTGGGTTAAAGCACCCTAGTTAACTTTTATTGGCTATCAGAGTCAGGAACGGTAAGATATATACAGCTACATAACATAACATCTGGTCTTTATTTTGCACTGGCACCTTCAAGAAAGCAAAAAGAAACAATTTTAGGTCAGTAGTTCTCAGTGCTAACCGCGCAGTAAAATCAACTTGGGAGCCGTGGTATCACAGATGCCTGCTCCCTTCCCAGACCAATTAAATCAGGATCTCTGGGTAGGAAGAGTGACTGGACATTGTTTATTTTTTGTTTTTTAAGATGCCCAGGTGTTTCTAATGTGTAGCCAAGTGTGAAAATCACAATTTAGAGCCTCCAGTTTGATCAACACTGTGCTGTGTTGGTCTGGTGATTCCTTTTATAAAATTCACTATTAAAATATAAAATATGTACATGTTCATTCTGTGCTAAGTTTTGAAAAATGAAACCGAAGATCCGAGCATCATTTTTTTTTATTTGAAACTTCTGCACCAGTCTTCAGCCACGAGCAAAGTGGAGGAATGCCTTTTTAAGTAACATTAATAATAAAGAATTTATGGTGATGACCAGGATGATGACAAAAATGTCAGGACATCTTGGCTGACTACGTTCAGTCACTGAATGTTGCAAGTTTGTCTTTCTTTCTTCCTCAGAATTTATGTGCAGGTGTTGATATGCATGGATGGAGGCTTTTGTTTTATAATCAGGGAAGAATGAAGAAGGATGTTTTGTTGGATCAAATGCCAGTGGGAGAAAGACATATCTTGGATTGCTCTTTTCTTGTATGGCCTGGAGGCATACAAAATGCCTTGTCCTTAAACTTTGTGGACTCTGCATAGTCTCATAGTTATTTTAGGGGCAGATGACAAGGTGAAAAGCAAAGCTGAGGAGAACACCATTCTCCCTCCCTCTGATGTGAGTTCTCTAGAGCATCCTTGATCAGAAATGGTCATCCCCACAGACGAGACAATCGATGTACAGAAAAAACAAGATTTTCCCAGCATCACCCAGCTGACTTGAACTCAGATCTGCCAAACCCCAAATCTTTGCTGATTCTATGACAAAAACCATGGCATTTGTGAGGACTGGAAAAAAGACTATATATATATATTTTATCTTTAGCTAATCACTCCCTGACAGTTTCTCTGGATTATTAGTGATGCCTCCTTGTTAAAAAACCTCTTTGTGTTATTTCTAAGACATGGGCACACGCTATGAATTCATTCCTCACCAACAACCCACTGCTGTGGAAAGAGCATGAAAGCATGGGGCTTGTTTCTTTCTTTTTTTTTTTTTTATTGTTACTAAAATTTTTTTCCCAGTGTTTCAAGATTCATTCCCCATTCCCCACATCCAGTGCTCCACGCTTTAGGTGTCCCCAGTACCCACCACCAGGCTCTCCCATCCCTCCACCCCCCTCCCTCCAAGTCCCTCAGTTTGTGTCTGTGT
>PITA01014292.1:0-54051 GCA_004023965.1 Spilogale gracilis
GGGGGAGCAAACCAAAAAACAGACTCTTAATTATAGAGCACAAAATTATGGTTACCAGAGGTGGAGGGGAGGTGGGTGGGGGGAATGGGTGAAACACGTGATGGGAATTAGGGCTTTAGTTATCTTGATGAGCCCTGAGAAATGTGTATAGTTGCTGAATCACTATACTGTACACTTAAAACTAATATAACACTATATGTTCACTATACTGGAAATAAAATAAAAGTCTTGTTATAAATTGTATCAACAAGGCTATAAAGCTCTATTTCCAGCTAGTCTACTCTTTTCCGAGACAATCATTTGGTTATGGATTTTTACTGATTATGTATTGCCTCTATTTCAGAGAAATTCTTATTTTCTTTGGAGAAAGGCATTAATTCACACAGGGCTCATGAAAAATTATAAAAAGAAAACATATACAACATTTGTCTAATTTTTTTTCCCAGTCTAATACAGCTAATCAAATAGTTTTTATAATTACCTGCCAGGCTCATGGTGATTAAAGTAAGAATAGTGACATTACTAATTCTTTTGATTTTATTACATTTCTCTGTAAACTTCAATTAAAGAAAATACTGTGGTGTATCTCAGCCACACATTTCTGTACTACTCGAACCTATGTAAGGTTTTAATGCTGCCTAAATACTGATCATAGTTACCATTTAAAATCAACAAAAAGCCATCTCAGTAGAAAACAGAAACAGCCTTGTTTTCATCTACTGCACCCATGCTCTGCCCATCAGCCAATAACACTTCACTGAGAATGAAGCTGGAAGGCTGTGAAATCTTTGCCGCTACGACTACTGTAAAACAAGTCATCTCTTAGTCCCATCTAGTGTTCGAAAGCAGAAATGGAACCAGAAAGAAATGCAATTATAGAAGAATAACTGATGGTGAGAAGTTTGTAAACTGTTATCACTGTACCCCCCCTTCTTTCTTATGGGTTTTTACATACATTATCAAAGAAGTCCATGTTAACATTTTTCAAGTCCATTTCGGGGGCACCTGGGCAGCTCAGTCGGTTAAGTGTCCGGACTCTTGATTTCAGTCCAGGTCATGATCTCCAGGTCATGAGATCAAACCCGTGTTGGGCTCTGTACTTATAGCAGGGAGTTTGCTTGGGGGATTCTCTCTCTCTGCCCGCCCCCCCTGTTCACACGAGGTCATGTGCTCTCTCTCTAAAATATATAAATAAATCTTAATTTAAAAAAATAATGAAGTCCATTTCACAAGTCAGTATAAATTATTCATGAAGACTTCTAAGACCCAGTCAGACCTAGAGTGGTAGCTTCGAAAAGGTCAGAATCCAGAGAAAGCACTCACGAAAAAGTCGTGTTTATAATATAAGGATAAAGAGAGTAGATGCTAAGATACTCATTTTATGGAAACATAAAGAGGTTAAGTGATTTCATCAAGCCTTCCAGGTGAAAGAAAGAGATCCTGGTTTTCTCAAGTCAGAACCAAAAGCTCAACAAAATGCACACAGTCTGGGCTCTGCAAATCTAGACAGAGAGGCAAACAAGAACATTTCAAGATGCTCACTTAAGGAAAATACTGAAGTCTTCATTTTAAGCAATAATGGTTCAGATTCTTTGAAGAAATACAGCACACCTGGCCTTACCTACTCCCTGAATTCAGAGCATGACGACTCAGTTTATTTCCCAGAATCTGCTTTCCTGGCTGGGATCTGCGCCAGACCTTGGGGGCCTCCATTACTCTGTGCTTTGCTGTTAAACCCCAAACCTCGTCAGGCTGAATTATGTAGTTCTTCTTTTCATCCCTAATTCATTTCCAATCCCATTCCCCACAGTAGCTATTTTCAAAATTATTAATTTGCTTTAAGCTTAAAATGTGATTTTTCACTAACAGCAAATCCTGGGGAAAAAGAATGGAGATGCCCTGTCATTACGCTGCTCTCAAATTTTCCTGTCATTTGTTCATTTTCTCCAGGTTGACAGGGAAGGGAGCTCATTTCCACCACCCCTGGGTCAACTCTTCCTACAGGACCACAGTCTCAGATATCTCCCTCACGGTGTCCTCATTTCTTCAGCCTGAAAACCAAACTCAAAACTCTCTTTGTGCAGGGAACTCTGCCCTGACTGTTGACTATCCCTGCCCTCTCCCCCCCCCACATCCCATAATCCACTTTTACCTCCAGGGCCTAGCTTCTCTGCCTGAAGTCCCTTGCAGCCATCTCTTTAACCTTTTGCAAACTAGTTTCTGGTTCTAAAACTTTTATTTTAATCCTCACAACACCCTGTGAGGTACATATTATTGTCCCTTTTGCAAAGGGGGCAACTTAATCTTAGAAGAGCAAAGTCACTCACTAAATAGATGTGCTGTCATTCCCCCAAACAGACTTTTATTTGCTCCCCTGGGCCTAAACACAAGCAGGTGCTTTCCTTGGCCAGGAATAATCTATCCCAGCATCCAAGTGCTGATTCCTACCATCCTTCATGGTCCAGCTCAAATCCCATATCCTCCAGGAAGCCTTCCCTAAGAACCCTCCATTCAACCAGTCAGTCCTTCCCTCCACCTGCCACCTTAGACAGCAAGTGGTTGGTTCTAATAACTAAACACAAACCACCCACCCTGCAGCCTAGACAGTGGAGTCAGTGGTTTGTGTCCCTCCCCAGACCCTGACCCCCTCAGGGAAGTGCAGAGCTACCTAGGTTTCCCTCATCTGCGTAACTCATGACCACCGTCAACCCATGCTTCTCAAATGATGGCAAACCTGTTAACTTTGACACTGCTCTCAGGAATTGACAACATGCTGCAAACTTTTCAACATTACTTTGGGGAGACAAGTAATGTTAGTATTACTCTCAATTTACAAATGCAAAAGAACTCCATCTCTAAAACAAACAAACAAAATCCAAAACCAAAAAAACATTAACAAAGTCTGAAGTACACGAAGAGATAAAGGCTCTAGTCCCGTTCGTTCTAATTCACTAATAGTGCTTCTCTTTTTCATAGATCTGCTTGTTGATTTTTTTTGTCCTGCCTCAAGGGGAAGACCAGACTGAAATTCAGGGACAGTTAAAGTTGCAACCTCAATTGTGACAGCTTTTCTACTCAACAATCAGCGAAGTCCTGCTGTGCCTTCCTAGTTCCCAAAAGATGAGATCACATGAAAATAACATTTCTTAACAGAAGGGTTCCTTCCTTGCCAGCGCCTGGAGGAAGGGAAGGGACACTCCCTCCTCCCCCCCCCCCCCCCCCCCCCCCCCCGCCGCGATGCTGCAGAGCCCAGTCTTCAGGCAGTGAAAGATGGGGAGGAGAGGCCGCGCACTGCTCTGAGATGACAATGGCATCCTCGGCATCCTCGCCTTGATGGTGTTCCTCCCCAACTTTCAAGTCCTTTCTAGTTCTACTATTCAGAGCTATTTAGGATTATTAATAAGTCTAATGACTGTCAAGGGGATAGAGTTAAGCAGCTAGTAATTACCAGTCTAATAAAAGCACATGGGAAACCCAGAGGTAAAGGAAATTCTATTCTGATATTTCCCCTTCATGAAAAACTACTTCGACTCTGCATACATTTTCAGTTTTCCTCTTTGGAAGGAAGAACTGTTTCACTGCACTTATACTACTACAAATGCACACAGATTTATATAGTTGAGCCCTTGGACAATACATGTTTGAACTGCATGGGTCCACTTGTATGTGGATTTTTTCCAATACATACAGTACCATAAATATGTTTTCTCTTCCTTATGATTTTCTTAATATTTTCTTTTACCTAGCTCTCTTATTAAAAGAAAACAGTATATAACACTCACAGCATACAAAATACAAATTCGTCAACTGGTTATGTGATTGGTAAGGCTTCTGATCAACAGTGTGTTATTAAGTTTTTGGAGAGTCAAAACTTCTACACAAATTTGTGACTACACTGGGGGTGAGGACCCCTTCCTCCTATACTGTTCAAGAGTCAACTGACCCTCCTTATATCCTGGGAGTTGTTTTCCAACTCCCACCATGGTACAAAAAAAAAAAAAAAAAAAAAGAGAGAGAGAGAGAGAGAGAGAGAGAGAGAGGTAAGATCACTATCTAATTCAAAGGGAAAAAAAAAACTCATTTCCAAACTATTTTAAATATGGAAAGCAATCTAATTTGTAACCTCAATTACATATCTAAACAAATAATTTATGCAGATAAAAACCATTCCAAAATTCAAAGATCAAAGAACATAATATTTAACAAAGCTGGAGAAATTCCAATGCATTTAAGCAATTTTCAATGTGCCATAATTGCATACTGAGAAAGAGAACACACTGTACTCTTTTTTTGACAATTAACAAAATATGATTTCATGTCAATAGTTAAAAGTATAAGTAAATCCTCAAAGTACACTCTGTCCTAAAAATAATTAGTCTGTGCTCATAAAAGTACAAAAATCAGTGTTTAAAAAATTTTTTCCTCTGCTCTTTCTAAAAAAAGAACCCAGTATCTTTCCTATTCCCTAGGCATTTGGCATCAAAGAAAAATGAATGTGACAAAGTCTTCTAGGCTTTTCATTACTTTTTTCCAGAAGAATTGTTTTTAAAGGAACACATCTTATGTCAAATAAACAAATTACACTTTTAAAACTCTCTAATACACTTCTAAGACCACAAAAATAACAGACTAATTTACTCATTTTGTTCAAATCAGACAAAAGCTAAAAAATAAAAATCTCCCTAAATGAATCAGAACTTTAAAAATAAAAAGCACTCCTTTTAACAAATTCTAGTACTTGCTTTAAAGTATTGCTTATTTTAAAAAATATTTAAATAATCTCTACATCCAACATGGGGCTCGAACTCATGACCCTGAGATCAACAGTCATGA
Source organism: Spilogale gracilis (assembly GCA_004023965.1). NCBI lineage: Eukaryota > Metazoa > Chordata > Mammalia > Carnivora > Mephitidae > Spilogale > Spilogale gracilis. The sequence goes on from PITA01014292.1 coordinate 4,834, forward strand.
GCTCTTCTGACTGAGCCAGCCAGGCGCCCCTACAGAAGCACTTTATTAATGGACCTGGTCATCACTCTGGTACTGTCACCATCATAGCACATCAAACACAGCTGGTGAGTAACACATTCCACCTAAGAACAGATTTACAGTATTACCAAATTTAAATATTTTCTCATCGATTCCCTCACTCAAGTTAGTACAGATAATTCAGAATGAAACAGAAATTACCAATTAATAAATAGGAGGAACAGATAAACATGGTAAACAATATGAGAATTTGATCAACAAGTCCAGACTGTGGGAGAACCAACAGGACAAACATCTTGGTTTCTTCAATAAAAGTTACAAGGGGGTAGAGAAGGAGAGGGACAGGAATCTACAAAGTAAGAGATCAAGAGAAACATCAAGACAATCACGAAGCGTACACTTCATTTGGATTTAAAACCATCAAACCTAAAAAAAAAAAATAACTCACACAAGCACACAAACAACTGGGAAGAATGTTTAAGTATGTTAATAACATTTATAAATAGCATTTATAAAATAATGAGTTTGGAGAAAAAGAATCCATATCTTTAAAAGATACATACTGAAATACACTAATGAAATGCTATGTTATCTGAAATTTGCTTCAAAATAATTCTGGAGCTGGGATTTCAGGAGAAGGAAGACAGAAAACAAGAGCGAATTTTAAGCTGATAATTACTGACGCTGCAAAGTGGCTGCCGGCAGGTCACTATTATTCTACTTTTGTATATGCTTGAAATGGTCTACATTTCAAAAAAATTTTTATTGCAAACTGAAGGAAAAGATACACTATGGGGAAAATTATGCTTTGCAGAAAAAAACTGGTGAAAAAATATCAAAATATTCAGAAGTATTTCACTGTGTGGTGTAATAATGAAACTGCTTGTCTACTCTTAAAAGAAATTCTGTAAAAAACACATGTAATGTATAATAGAAAGTATTTTAAAAATATGAAGAGCAAATGGCTTTCAATGCCTCCCTTTCTAAAACAATGTAGTAAAACTGGCCTCCAAGAATCCAATTTGAGGAGTAATGGAAATGAATGATGGCTCTGCTGAATTTCTAAGTGTATGCATACTGAAAAGTCAGGTCAGGAAACAACCTTCTCTGAAATGTAGCAACACACACACAGATTAATATTCAACTGATACTGTAACAGTAGCCGTATTTTATAAAGATACGTTCTCACTGCCAGTGTTCTAGGAAGGAATTACATATTTCAGAAATGCCTTTCACCAGAAAACTGAATTGTAATGATCAATAAACATGAATTAGGTATATGAAAATCATTATTTCAACTGCTTAATCAAAATAGGATGGCTTTATTATAGCTATATAATTTTATATGTGGCTCCTACTACTTTATGCAGTATGTCCCCAAACTCTAAGGATTAAAAACAATATTCATCAATTAATATATTTGTATTTGGCAGTTAAAAAAATGGTTGAATTAGTTACTGGGACTAAAAATATGAAGGAGAATTAAAATATTTTTTCAGAAAATGATAGACAACACTCAGGACGAGGGGGGAAGTATGCATCTCTGTGTCCTCACATGTGAACATGTGTTGGGTGGGGGGTGGGGGGAAGCCGTACTTCCACAGCAGGAACTGAGTTAAAATATAAGTCATGAAGTCGAATTAAAGGATACTATTTAGAAATACGTGCCATTTGAAATAAATTGGAAAAATTGGAAAAAGCAAAGAGTGGGACAAAGCAATGTTATTTCTTTGTCATGAGTTTTGCATTATTACTGTCTTCAAACCACGCAGTTGGTAGCATTGCATACGCCCAGTACAGAAAGCACATGGCAACAGAAAAGATCTCACCAATAGTCATAGCTCTCGTCCCAGTTGTCAAAATGTACCAGGAAACGATTGTCCACCATATCTGTTACCGTGGCAACACAGATGAACGCAGGATTCTTTTTGTCTACAGCTTCAAGCTTCATTCCAACTCGAAAGCCCGATGGGATCACTGTCTACGAAATATACAGATTTAATTAGAGATAAGCACACACTTAACAGCAAGACCTGCACCCTCCCTTCACCTCCCGCCTGAAGTCCTAGCATCCATCAGCTGCGTTCACGTTATTTAAAGAGCATGTACTGGTTTTAAAGCAGGATCGCTTTCCAATGAACAACAAAAAGAAAACAAGTCACTAGATGGGTATCAGGACCTCAAGACCAAAACATCCATAATCTCACAGTTTAACTAATTTCAGTATGTGTTTTGTAGGTAGACAACTATACTAGTTAGGCAAGCTTAATTCACCATACAGTTCACTTTCTGTTTTTCTTGTCCTTGATTATGGACTTAACCATGAAAATTACTTCACACAAAATATGCACTTAATCAAGTTAAAAGTGCATGAGTCAGTTCAAGTTCACTCCCATTTCTGAAAAGATCTCTCTCAAGAGTACGCTACTGAAAGTAGGTCATCTTCAGACATGAAAGGCTGCAAATTATTACAACCTTTACTTAACACTACAGATATTATTCACAAAAGCAGCAAAAGAACTGGCTGAACATATCCAGCCATTCAAAATAGTTTGTAATATAACAAACATCAAAGATGATCAGCCATCTGGGACATGGAACTCAGACAATAATAGCTCAGTAAGACTTAGTGCTTTAGGTGCACTAAAATGTAAACATTCCTTAGGATCTTGTGTGAGGAAAACTACCCTAACTCGGAGAGATGCACTGAGGTATCAGTTATGCCAAACATAACATCCCAAGTCATTTCTGCCCTTCTCTAAAAAATCCTCTGTCCAGACTTAAGCATATAGATACTATTCTACTTACTTTGCACAAGACAAATGTTATCTCTCCTTTTACTATAAACAGCTATTACTACAAAAGTGTAGACAGCCATGAATCTGAAAACGTTAGCATATGTCCTAGATGAACAGAAGGAGCAGGAATTAATGCTTCATAGACATTCTGATGATATACTTAAGTCCTGAAATTATTTACCAGGGTTCTGACCACCAATATTTGAATATTCCGAGGTGTAAGAATACAGAACAGAAAAATTAATTGCTTCATAGACCTCAAACCCCTAGCCCAAGATTGAGCGGTGTGCTAGCAGTGCACAGAATTTAAGATGACAGTTCAAGGCAGTTCATCAAATCCCTGCCTGAACGCGTCCTCAGAGAACCAGGCAGGGATTAGGAATCTTGGAGCAGGCCGCTGAATTTTCCACCTAACTGACCTCCCTCCCTTGTCTCGAAAGAGAATACCTACTGACAACATGGTATTTACATTTCAGCAATTAAGCTCTCTTCTCAATTAAGAGATTTTAAAAAAGTGATCTGGTTCATTAGCTCTATTAGTTACCTAAACGCGCGCATGCACACACACACACAGCCTCTTCAGTTCTCTAATTCAACCTGGCTTATGCTGAGTTTGATCAGAGACTCTTTTAGCCATCAGACCAAAGCTCAAAGCAACTGGTTAAAATGATTTCCCAAAAATAAGGTATGTAGAGTGGGTAAGAAAGTTTCTGTCCCCTCCTAATATTCATTTCCATTTCGAGGGAACCCCATTATTGAAACATCACTGTCTCTTTCTACATTCTCACTCACTGTTAACTGACCAGTGAACATGGAAGAAGGAAGCGGTCTCACTCTTAAGAGCAAGCTGGCCTACAGGTCACACAATTTCCTCTCCTCTAGGGGCCTGTTCTGTCCCTGCAGGGGTGTAGGTCTGCCCTGGTCCAGTGCTCCTGGGCTTGGGGGATGGGGCAGGAGGGCCAGTAAATCGTAATTCTGGGTCTGAGAATCAGGGAGAGACCACGCATGTACTTCACCCGAGCCCTTAACAGAAAGACGGTATTTTGGCTTTCTACCTACTTGCTCTCCAGTTAGATTGGAACGTGGACAAGGAAGAAGAGTGTAACATGTTGGGCTTCTTCAGAGATGCAACAGGGAACACACAATGGAAAGTCAGAACACAGGTCCAAAAAGCAGGAAATACATACGTATCCAGACTCTGCTTGTGTTATGTGGCAAAAGGAAGCTATACGCGGGAGTGATGGTGAATCACCGCCCCTAAGCATGTGAATCCGAACAGGGCTCCCCTCATCTCACTGCATGAATCCCATGCGAACAGCACTCTAAGCAAGGGACACTAACGATGAAATATCCCACTCAATTTAATTTTTTATTTACGTTTATTGTAAATTATGCCAGGGTTTAATACTGTGTTGCCTTCTACCCTTCAATAAAACACAATAACCATGATTTGTCTATGACTTATTTATTCGTGGTGATTTTAAGCTAATTTTAAAGTGCAACTAAGAGTGCTCTACTTATCAAAACAATAAAATTTACTATAGTCTTTTGGTATCACTTTTAGTTTATCCTGTGAAACACTCAAAAGTCATTTCCCTTGAAAGGAAAAGTATTTTGGATATACTTACTATATTCTGATTTTCAAATAATGACTTGGGAGCAGCTTGAGCTCTGCACGTCTTCAGGTAAGTCTGCCAATTAAATTCTTCTTCTTTATAACCTTGGATAAGCACATATACACAGACTGAGTAAAATGTCAAAATATTTCACACTTAATTTTCCATTGCCACTATACCTCCAACATACTGAAATCAAACAACTGATTTTATTAAAAAGACAAAATTTAACTCATAATTCATAACTATGGATTTTTTTACACAGGCTATGTTTATTTCCAACAAACTGTATTATATTTTCAATTCTGAATGAATGATAAAGGATATAAAGAACAGGCGAAACGAAGCAAATATGTATCATACCCAGGTCTGCTTCTTATTAGCGGGCCGTTTCTATCAGTACTTAGGCAGAATTGCTCCACAGGCAATGAATAAGCTGGGGGAGTCAAAATCTTTATTTTCCCCTCACCTGTTCTATTTTGGGAAACTCACTTGTAGAAACAAGTTGGAAACTGGAGAAAACAGTAATAAAATAGATAAAAATCTTTTTAGCCTATCACCACAACAATAACAATTCAAGATTTATGAAGTAAGCATGTTGGCGAACTACAATAATGGAAATGTCCTTGCCTTCGTGCTCACAATTTCACATTTAATGTTGAAGCCAACATTTCCTTTGAAAAGGAAATTGAGCATTTTATTTTATCTGCTCATGTGCTCTCTTCTACTTCCATTAAAGTCCAGAAGTCAGCATGAAAGGAACAGCTAATAGTTTGCCACATACAGGAGGTCAATTTGTATAGGCTTGCAGATTCTCTTTTTCACCCTCATTTTTTTTCCTATGTGTTTTTGTTTAATCCTTCAGCCATCTGGAAATATCCTCTGCCATTAATTTTTAACTTAAAACCAAAGGATGGCTAATCCATGAAAAAAAACGAGAGCCCTGAGACAGGCCAAAATATCACACTAGTCACCTGGATCTGTGACATCAAATAAACAATACTGAATGTAACAGTTAAAGAAGAAAAAAAGATATTATTAAATACATTGGGGATGGACTGGAAAAGATGGTTATCTGTTATTCTTGGATCTTTATGTAAAAATGAAACAGGCAGAATCACTGGAAGATGGTACTAAAAAAGTAATTGCTATCAATTCAACCCCTACCTAAGCCAGTTTTTAGGGCTATAACCTCCTTCCCAATCTCCTAAATATTAAGATCCATGAATTCAATGCATAATTTCTCAAGATCCCCTATTTAATGAAATATCAACAAGTAAACTTAGTCACATCAACAGGTTAGAACTAAATTTTCAATGTGTTTTTGCAAGGATCTCTATATTTGATCCTGAGTAACACAGGTTTGCACAGTACAGGTCCACTTATTCGTATCTTCTCTTCCTTATGATTTTCTTAATAATGATTCCTCTTCTCTAGCTTACTTTATATGGCAAGAATACAGTATATAAGCTACGTAACATATAAAACATGTATTAATTGGACTATTTTTACTACCAGTAAAGCTTCTGGTGAACAGTAGGCTATGAGTAATTAAGTTTTTAGTGAGTCAAAAGTTACATGTAGATTTTCAACTGGGCTGGGAGATGGCGGCCCTAACCCCCTGATTTATTCAAGAGTCAGCTGTGGCAGGGAGTGGTAGGGGGTGGGGAGGCATGGGTGCATGTATGAAAGAAAGAAATCGGTAACTAAAATTTGTATTCAAAATTAAGTATCAATCAAATGTTATTTTATATACAAATAAGTATATGCACATAGTTTATCTTTAAAAAGAATTCTACTTTTTACATTTCTTTCACTTTAATGAACATATTTTTCTTCATAAATAATAAACTTGAACTGGGGCCTATCCAAAGCATAATAAAGTTTGAATTCTTAAAAATTCTAAATCGCCATATAACTAAAGAAGTTTTTTATAGCACTTAAAATATGAAAACATAAAAGGGACATTACCTTTTGGAGGATGGAGTTTATGGCCAGTTTTCTCACACCACCCCACTGGGTGAATATCCAGAGCATCTGCATTTACCCAAAAGTCATAGCAATCAGAGTACCCATCAAAGTGCAATTTTATCCGGTATCCACAAACCTGAAATAGGTAAAGCAGGCTGACTGACTAAAAAAAACCCAAAAATTCAAAATACCCAGTTTTTGGGTTTTTGTCCAAAAGTTGTTTACAAAATAAAACAAAATCCTTTTTTTTAAAGATTTTATTTATTTATTTTACAGAGAGAAACACAACTAGAGAGGGAACACAAGCAGGGGGAGTAAGGGAGGGAGAAGCAGGCTTCCCACTGAGCAGGGAGCCTGACCAATGTGGGGCTTGATCACAGGACTCCGGGGTCATGACCTGAGCCGAAGGCAGACACTTAAAGACTGAGCCACCCAGGTGACCCAAATAAAACAAAATCTATTGATTTCAGTGCACAAATAAACATGGACATCAAGTGTGAAATAGCCCATGTTCATCAAAGCACCCCCATTAACAGCAACAAAAGCAAGTAAACAAAATGACAAAATCTAAAGGCAAAGGCAATTCACTGGGAAGAACTGAGCTTCGGTGCTTTGGCATTCTTTCCAGTTCTATTAAGAGCACACAGATACTGGGTGAAGAATCATTTTCCCTCATATACATGTCCTCCCTCCATTCACTATACTGGACCAGCATGCATCAGCAAGGAGTGCTGGCAGGGAAGAAGCCTGCCCCGCACAAGGCACGCAGCCCCTACAGGGTCCCGGAATGCTGGCTTTTAGCCTCTACAGAGCTTTGCAGACAGTGTGAGGCGGCAGACCAAGGCTGGTACCCAGAGGGAAGTCAACTTCTCCTCTCTACCAGGAGCTGGCTTGGGAGAAAGAAAAGCCTTCCTCAACTCCTACTTCAATAAACAGGTTCCCTGGAATGTCGGTAAGAACTCACTTTATGTAACGTGTGCTGATGCTGAGGCCACACATCTGTCTAAAGGGTTCTTCTTGGGGAAGTTCCATGGGTTTGGGAGGCCTCCGCTATGTCACTCTCTGCCTTGGGCTCTTACAGAGAAGTCCAGCCTCTCATTTCCCTTGGCACTAGCAGAGCAGATGTGTTCAAGCGGGAGCACATGACACACCAGATCTCTAAACATTCCAGGAGCGCCTGCCCTGCAGAAGCTGGAACAAGCAGCTTGAGATGAGAGTGCAGAGCCAGAGGCTATTTAAAAAAAAAAAAAAATCCCCAAATAATAAGGGAGCTATTTATTTACTGCCATGGAAAGTCCTCTGAAACATACAGTTAAAATTCAAGTGGCAAAACAAACTGTACAGGATGAGTCAGTGTATGAGAAAAATTATATATATTGTGAACTCAGGTGTATTTTTATGTGTGCACATACATGCTATTATTGTGTATATGTACACACAGAAATATATGTATTTATACACATTTATGTACACACTTGCACATGCACATATAAATGTAAATTCACAGTCAAAAAAAGGTCTGGGAATATATGCCAAAATACTGACAATGATTTCTTCTGAGGTGTGGGCATGAGAAGGGAGAGGCCAAAAGGGAAGGCGTTTTCTGTTGCACCTCCTGTAGTAGTATTTTTTCAATTAGAATGTCTTGATATGTTACATGTATAAGATTTAAAAGCAAGTGGACTCCCTCCAGAGAGAATAGAGTCCCTCCGCAGAGCCAAGATGGGGGTTTCTGGGAAGTACCTACATCAAGCCCACACCCAGAAGGAGCTCAGTGGCCGCTTCTCTCCTCAGTCTCAGAGCTAGCAAGCCTACTCTGCCTCACACTCTGCTGTCTCTGGTCAATGCCTAAGAAACAAGCCCCTTTAGTGACTTCTCCCCCTAGTCCTTTGGGATCATACTCCTCTGAGCTTCATCTCCTGAATCAACCTCCCCACCTCCTCCTGGCCCACAGTCTCCACTATGTCTCAGGCTCTCTGGAACCCTCTGCTTTGGTAAACAATCTCCTATATCATCAAACTCCTTGTCCAAAGGTATATAAGGCAACCCTCTCAAGACTTCCCTCAAGTGGAGACTGCTCCTTCTCCTACTCCCATCCCCATGAGGCTCCGGAGGGGTTACAGCCTTGACCCGTGCTCCTGTGAGTCCCGTGTCATGTCGCTGTACCTACCAACTCGTCCTTATCATCCCACATGCCACCCTTCCAAACATCCCTCTCATTCATCAGACACTAAGCCCGCGGGCCCTCCTTCCCTCCCTCCCTTCCTTTTCTTCCTTCCTTTTCTTCCTTCCTCTCTCCTGAGTAGTTCTGTGGTGCCCAGATGACCCCCTGGCCCCACTGCTCCCAGCATTTCTTCTCCACCTTCAGTTATTCTCATGAATCCTGTTCCCTGAGGAACTACACTGCCTCTCAAGTACTAAATAAATTAAAACACCCAGTGCTATGAAGACATCCTCTTATTCAGTCTGCTGACCCAATCATTCCCTATACACACTTCTTCCTTAATCTCCGTGAAAAGTCTAGTATCTCCCATCGATCCTACTTTTTCCCTAGCATCTGCCCTTACCCTGAGCCTTCCTTTCCCAGCAATCACTGAAAACACTTTCTTGCCAACATTTTTAAATTGTCGCCCTTATGCATTCCTAAAACACATGCCTGACAAAATTCCTTTATCCCTTTGATCCACTTAATTTGCACCTATATCTGGTCTAGGGACTGTTGCTGAGGGAAAAAAAAAAAAAAAAAAGACATACTATTCATCCTCATTATTCACAATTTCCTGTTTGCAAATTCAGCTACTTGATAAATTTATTTGCAGTCCCCAAACAGTACTCGTGGTGTTTGCATACAGATGCACGTACAGAGAGGGGAAAAATGGGAGCTGCCCAGCGTTCAAGTTCGCAGCTGAGGTCGAAGAAGGCAATGCTGCAATGCTCGCTCTGCCTTGTTTTCCATCTCATTCTGTAAGCCAAGGGTCCTCAGCATAGTCTCTTTACTGCCACATTTTTCACATTTGTGCTTTCTGTTGGTGATTTTGTTATCTAAAACGGCTCCCAAGCACAGTGCTGAAGGACTGGCTAGTGCTCCTAAGTGCAAGAAGGCTGTCATGTGCCTCACAGAGAAGATGTGTCTTAGATAAGATTCATCAGGCATAAGTTACAGTGCTGTTGGCCAGGAGTTCCACGTTAATGAATCAACGGGAGATATTAAATAAGATGTCATGACACATAAATACACACAAACAAGGTTAAATATTGATCAGGTGACAGAAATGCTGTGACCGAAAGCTCACAGGAACCTAATCCTGTACTTCCCCTCGCAGCAGTGGTTCAGGGTTTGCTATTTATAGGGTTCAACTACCGTAAATGAGAACCAAATGCACCTGTAGACTCTCATCTGTGCAGCAATCGTTCTAGATGGCTGTGTCCAGGTCTCACTCCTGGTCTTCACAACAGCCTTTTCAAATCCTCCTCCCTCCCTCTCCTTCAGCTACATGCCCACGACCTCCATCGTCACTGATTTCCTTTCTGTGGTAAAGACGCTCCCTGGAACACCTGCTTCCAAACTAGCAAACCTGCCCATGCCTACGCACACCCACCTCCCTACCCCCCTGCTAGAACCCAAGACGAGGTTCCTGCTCCTGGCTAATGTTGGGTCTCTTCATGTACACTGGATCTCATCTTCCCCAGCCCCTCCTTATCGAGTATCTGCTCTCCCTGGGCGCTCCAATCCTCTGCTCCCTAGCTGCTTTTTCAGAATTCATTCTCCAGTCTCTTTCTATTATTGAAAAAAAAGAGGGTGCAGGGAGGTAAGAAAAAGAAAAGTAAATAAAGACTATCTCTCAGGCTTAGGCAAATGAATTCCCCCACACTCTTGGTAAGACTATAACAACTGGTAAACCTTTTTGGATCAACAAGTAGCAGCATGCATCCAAATTTAAATTTCAATCACGCTCACAAGGACATTGTTTGTAATAATGAGAATGATGAGAAAGTGAAGACCACTCATTTGTTCATCAATATGAGAGAAATTAAACGAATTGTACCAAATTAGTAAAACGGAACACCACCCAATGCTTAAAAATAATATGTATATAAAATATAAGATACACTGTCATAAAAGCAAGCTCCAAAAATTATGTATTATACCATTTATATGCCAGAAGAGAAAAACATACATATATATTTTTTAAAGCAGAGAAAACATCTGGATGGAACACAGTGAATGCATGAGGGTCATTATCTCTGCGATGTGGAATAAGGAAAAGCAAGAGGTGTGATAGAGGACTTTTATTTTTATAATGTATGTTCTTATACTCATTGAAGTTTTCATGATGAGCAAACATTACTGTTAAAATAAAAAGCATAACAAACTAAAATATAACTCCTTCAAAACCAAGAGTTGAAATAACATAACACACATATACACACACAACTTAAAAAAAATCCCCTTCTTTTTTTTTACAGCTAAACTTCTCAAAAGCAGTCTACACTTACTGAACCTGCTTCTTCACAATACTTTTTCAATTGTTTAGAGAACTAAGATAGGCTAATATATGGAAATCTGTCCCATGGTCCTCTCTATGTAACTATGTACCATCATTATTTATTATAATTGTCATTATCCATCAGATGTTACTGTGTTCCACAGGAACCCCGTCTCTTACAAATTCACTAAATCACTGAAAAAACTAAAACTATTACACAAGAGATCATCTTATTCTGTTGGGGGGAAATTTTAAAGACTTAATTTTGTTTTAGAGACAGAGGGTGCATGAGTGTGGGGAGGGGGAGAGGGAGAGAATCTCAAGCCAACTCCACACTGAGTGTGATGCAAGGCTTGATCCCATGACCCCGAAGTCATGACCTGGGTGGAGCTCCAAGTCAGATGCCCAACCGACTAAGCCACCTAGGAGCCCATTTGAGAGGATGTTTAAAAGATACTCTGGCTCAAGAAAGGGAGGAAGGTGGAGACTAACAGGGGAAGAAAAAAAATAAATTCTGCACAGGAGGAAAAAATAAATTCTAAGAATGCTCTCAGTAATAGACTAAAGATATATATATATATACGTATATATACATATATATGTAAATAGATAGACAATTTTTCCTGAAAAATTTCACAAAGGTACCTTGATATACAAAAAAATATATAAATATCTGTGGGTCTAGTTCTTTTCCTCTTTTTTAAAAGATTTTATTTATTTGAGAGAGAAAGAATGAACAAGTAGGGGGGAGGACAGAGGGCGAGGGAGAAGCAGACTCCCCGCTGAGCAGGCAGCCTGATGCGGGACTCCACCCGGGACTCTTGAGATCATGACTGAGCCAAAGGCAGACACTGAACTAACTGAGCCACCCAGGTACCCCTGCTGGTCTGTTTCCTATATTAAGGAACCACACTATGACCACAGCGATTGAGTCAGAAGGAACTGGGGTCAAATCCTGGTTCTACCTCTTTGAAGCTGTGTGGTCTTGTATACGTTACTTACGCTCTCTGAGCCTCAGTTCCTTTATCTATAGAACAAGAATGAAAAAACATGACCTGCGGGGCGCCTGGGTGGCTCATTTGGTTAACCAACTGCCTTCGGCTCAGGTCATGATCCTGGAGACCCAGGATCGAGCCCCACATCCGGCTCCCTGCTCGGCAGGAAGCCTGCTTCTCCCTCTTTCACTCCCCCCGCTTGTGTTCCCTCTCTAGATGTGTTTCTCGCTGTCAAATAAATAAATAAAATCTTAAAAAAAAAAAAAAAGAAAAAACATGACCTGCATAGGATTCTTATAAAGATTCAGTGAGTTAACACACAAAACAAGAAGTACTATTCCTAGTATGAAGTAAGACTCAACAAATGGCACCTTTTCGCATTAAGACCCCACAATCACCATCTTATTGCAAAAATAAAGACAAGGGAAGGCTTACCTCAGCCACAGTGAGGACACAGTACACAGACTGATGCTCGGGGTCCACACCTTCTAATTTCATGCCAACTTTAAACCCATTTTTGTTATACGGAAAGGACTGATACTAAAATGCAAAATGACAGCAATTTTAGTATTTTATCCGGAAAGCCCAATTAAAATGTGATTAATTACCGTTCTTAAATAAAGACTAACCAAACAGATAAATAAATTTTAAAAATCCAAAAGAAAAGGACCACCAAATAATTCAGTGGAAAATGATAGGAGACTATAAACAAGTCACAGAAATGTTTATATAGCTGAAAAGATGTTCAACCTCACCCAGGAGAGTCCTACAACATAAAATCACACTAAAACATATTTTCCCTAATCGGGTTTGTCAAGATCAAAAGTCTGGTAACACAGTGTGGGCAGGGCTCTGGAGGAAGAGGGCACGTACATACATCGCTAGCAGGAATCGAAACCGGTATAACCTCTTGACATCTCCTAGTATCTGTACAAAAAGGAGATTCATATCTATACAAAAACAACAGCCTCAGTAATTCTAGTTCTGCGAAACTGTCCAACAGAGATATGCACACAATGTGCAGAATGATAGGAATATACAAGGTCATTCACCGAAACGTTTATATGTGGCTGTCATATATCTGTCATATAACGTATGTCCACCAATAGGGAGCAGCTTAACTTATTATGGAACAGATATAAGATGTCATATTATGAATATAAAAGAATGATGAAGAAAAAAAAAGAATGATGAAGGGAATCATGAACTGAGATGGAATCCTTCCAAACTAAGTTTAAAAAAAAAAAAAAAAGCAAAGTCTCAAACAGTGTGTGTGACATGTTACTATTTGGTGGGAGATGGGGAGGACAGGATCTGTGCAATGTACTGCTTACCTGCACATATAATTTTCTAGTAAGGGGATGGAAGAACGGGTAACAGTAATCCCTTATTACTGGGAGAGGCAAATCTGGGACCTGGAGGACAGGGTTCTGAAGGATATACTTTACATTCTTCTAGTACTTTCTCAGTGTGAATTACATGACTATTTTACTGATTCAAGTAACTAGGTGTATTTAAACCTCTTTTAATATAAAAAAAAATCTATTCTACAAAGAATCAAATTGATGGAAAATAATTATATAACAAGTTCATACATAATTACAATTTCATTTAAATTAAATATTCTTAATGTAGATGTAATCATCATAACATTTACTATTCATCGCGTTTTTAAAACTGCCTATGTGAAGGCATAGCTAACAAGGTATCATGGAGGATTTATTACACACCATGATTAAATACAGATAATTGAAAGCAAGGTTCAGCAGACTACACTCTATGGGTCAAATCCAGTCCCCAACCTGTTTTTATAAATAAAGTGTTACAAGAATATAGCCATTTATGTATTGTCTATGGCTGTTTTCATTACAACAACAAAATGGAGTTGCTGCTGCTGAGACCAGGTGCCCCACAAAGTCTAAAATATAGACCATCTGGCCCTTTGACACAAAAGGCTTCCTGACCCCAGGTTGAGCCCAGGAGTGGCGGCTCCTACTCTAGAACCACACTTGGTACCTATACTTCTAACTGAATATAAGTCACTCATGACAGAATGTTTTTATTACACTTCATAGAATACAATAACCTGCTTTTAGATTTTTGTTGTGATAAAAATAAACCTCAGTAACTCATTTTCATTTCTCCCAAAGCCATAATGTTGACATGAAATTTCATGCCAGGTTTTCTTTATCTACGAGCTTTTCGGCAGTAGTAGAGGTATTCCTCTTAAAATTACTGAGTGAGAGCCTGGTAAATGTTAAAAGAAAAGAAATAAGTGCATCTCGATGTGTGTCGTGCATGGGGCACAGGGGCGTGGTCAGCATATATAAACATTAGCTGCCCCTGCACTAGCCCCTCGACACAAATACACTCATGAAAAACAATATGTTGGGAAATTATCCCAAGTCGTATTTCTTAAACAAACAACAGAGACATCAATGTTAATTTCAGATCATAATTCCAGACCCTTTGCCCTTGTAGACGATGTCCTTATGGGCAATGCAGACAATGCTTTCTAGAAAGGCCCATACCTCCTTGAAGAGCTTTGTAGGCACTGCCACAGCTTTTTCCTCCTCCAGATAGGATGTCCAGCACCAGGCTTTCTTTCCTTTAGGAGGCAAACCTGAAAAGCAAGTAGGACTAATGGGCTAGGGTTCCCATACCTAAGAAGTCAGATGTGTACCTTGTGACGTCTCTCTTCGAAGACAACTACTATGCTGGGATCTTCGTTTACTTCCATGGCTGGTATTTCCCCGTCTCCTCCTGGCCCCTCTTCCAAAGAAGCAAAAGCTAAGAAATAAACTGTGGTGCATATAACCAGTTATGATGGTAGAAGGAAGCAGCAGAATAATTTAGAATAAATGAAGGAGACAATACAGGGAAAGACAGAACAGTATCAGGAAACAAGATGATTCAAAAATGTTTCCTGAGATCAAGAAGCTGAGGAGTAAGAAGAGGCCAGAGCATCGAGTGCTTAGGGAATGGCTGCTAATCTGGGAGAGGAGCAAGTATCAATTCGGCAAGGGTCAGGTTTTGAGCTGCGAATCAACCTGTAAGTGATAAAGATATGCAGCCAGCCAATATCAATTTTATTTTGGATTAACTTAATTAAGAGAAACAAAAGGAAGAATATAATAACTTGATGGGTCCAAAAGGTGTTTGGGGATGAGATTTGAGCAGCCTGAGATGGAGCCCATGAAAAGACAACAGAAATTCTGAGTACCTAAGGGGAACAATAAAAATGACTGAAGGAACGAGGTCCGAGGAGAGCCAGGGCTCGAAAGAGAGAGAAAGGTTAAAACACTGGTGAGGCAGAGAGCAGAGTGAGAAATTTACCCCCTCTCACCAGTGATGTAAGACAGAATGTCATCTCCACCAAGAATGTAAGAGTTAGACTGTGTGCCCGAGGCAGGCAGAAATAGTCGAAGCCATGTTTGAGGAACTGAGAGAGGAATGAGCAAGGAATCCATCCACACAGTGAGGAGGCACGCTGGCTTCCAGCCCCAGTTCCAGAACAAAGGGAATGGCCAGGTCAGCGGTGAGGCTGCCCTCAGTGGAGAGACCTAACACAAAGGGCGGGTGAACACATGAGACGGGTCAAAAAGGCAAGACAAAATCTAGTGGAGGGAACTGAGGCCTCTATGGGAATGAGCTCAGGGCCATGATGAATAAGGAGGTAAGTCATCTAGTGGAGTACGAAAGGAAAGGGTCTGAGGACTGGATTCAATGTGAAAATAAAGTGTAACTGAGGAGCAATGAGGGAAACAAAAAAGGCTCCCATCAGGAGGTTGTGGTTTGAGAGGAAACATTAAAAACTTAAAGTCTTAGGAAATGAATAAGAACAAAGGTTTCAGTCAATGTGCAAAAGCAGGAAAAAAACCCATTTGGTGGAAAAATATAGGAAGATGTTTTCACATTTGCACAGACACTACTCAAGTTACTAATTTCCATTTTTTTCCATATCTATTTCTTCAAAACCCTTATTTTTATTGACAAAAATTTAATCAAAGAAAAACCCAAAACAATACCTTCACTGCCCTAGTGTCCATTACAATTAAGACTAAAATGTCTACCTGTGTGAAATATTTTCTACTTCACAAAGCCACAAGTAAAACTTTTCTTTCATCAACTTACCCTGTTTCAATACAGCCGAATCACCTCGCCTTTTCCTTCGGGCTCTTTGTGAACCTCTCAGGATTCTTCCATCTTGTTTGTTCTCCTACAGCAAGAAAGGAAAATTATGATTTTAAAGCTCATGAAACTGGCACCAACAAAAAGTTAGAGAGCTATAGGAAAGCATTATTATTTTTGTGTACTTTTCTTCAATTTCACTTCGTAACTTTTAAAGAAAGAAAGAATATAGGTCATTTGAGCCCTGTGTTGCTTTTGGCCTGAGGTCATTACAAAATAAGAACATTTCCAAAAATCATACTCCGCAACAGCTCAGATACCACTCCTGCCTTCTTGGAACACTTGCTTCTTACAGCTCCTTGACCACTGCATTCGGATTTTCCTCACACCCCACTGGCCTGTCTTTCTCAGTCCTTTGCTGGTATCTCCTCCAACAAATTTTCTCTTTTCTACTGAATCCCTCTCCCTGGATTTTAAATATTATCTGTCTGCCAAATATCCCCCGTCTGTAGCCCCTGAGCCTCTTCCCTGACTCCACACTCATGTGTCGACTGCCCACCTGGGATCTCCACTTGGATACTTAATGAGCACTTCAAGCCCACGATGCTAGAGGACTCTGGATTCTGTACTCCAGTCTTGCCTTCCCATCCTCAATAAATGGCATCATTATCCAGTCTACTGTTTAAGCCAAAACCTGAGTGATTCCTGATTATTCTCTCTCCTTCACATACCCTGACCCTGATGAGCCTGCCTCCAACATCTACCCTAAATCCAGTGATTTCACTCCTCCGTAGCCCTCTTAATGAGTCGACTGCAATGCACTGTGGGTTTCCCTGATTTCCTTCTCACTTCCCCATGCCAACACTAGAGCCACTGCTTTAAAACATGTCCCCATATTCCCTTGTCTTCAGCTTGCCCACGGATTCCCATCACACACAGACCAGAACGAAACCCCATTCGTTCGTCTGGCTTCTCAGGAACACTTACATGGCCTGAACCTCTTCAGCTTCATCTTACTCTCCCCCTCCCTTAACCTTAAGGCTCAACTAAACTGTCTTTATTTCCTCAAATACAACATGTCACACAGCTTCTTGCCTTAGGGGCTCTTCCCCAGCCATTCCACTGCCCGGGGCGGGGGGGGGGGGGTGAGAGATGCTTGCTCTTCAGTCCTTTTGCAAAGCTGGGGTTCCCTCTTATGACCCAGATCACACTGTTCATGCCACCTTCACTGGAAGGCCCCCGAAAGCCCAGCTTAAAAGAGTCAGCCAATCCTCGGGCGCGACTTTATTCTCACATAGCACTTATCACAGGCTGCTGTGTCTCCTGTTTATTAGAAGTCTCCTTAAAAGAATGTGGTATCCCTGGGAAGAGAGCTCCTGTTCTCCCACTACTACACATCCCTGTGTTCCCAGCTCCTAGGACAGAGACAAGCAAATAACTGGTGGCTCAGCACTGATGTGAAGGGAAAGGCTTCAAGACCTCCAAGTTCTCTTCTCACATAGGACCCCTAATACATACTTTAGGGATAGGATATTTATGCCTTGATTAGCACATTCTGAATTAGTTTCCCCTAAATACACTTGACATTTATCTGTCAATTTCTACCTACTGACATAGTTTTGAGATCTGTCTGCAATTTACCAAAATGGGATTGATATTTTTGCTATCAACAGAGATTGAAGATTCTTTTGCAAAACTGAAGGTTTTGCTGTGGCCTCTCTCTCCAGTAATAAGTTTCCGCACATCCTACTTCTTCAGCCTAAGGGAGGAGTATTATTATTTATTATTCTCATTCCGAAAGGTGGACAGCGACACCCAGCAGAGGGTAGGGAGGTAACTTGCCCACGGTGACATAGTCACGGAAGCACCGCTGGAAGTCAGCGCCTCTGACCGGGGTGCTCCCCTCTGACAGGGGTGCTCCCCTAAGAAGTGCTCCTTGGTAGGTGCACAGGACACACTCACCATCTCGTCATCTCTCTCTTCTCCATCCTCCTTGGAGTCGGCTTTCAGAGACAATTTTGGTTTCTTCTTCCGACTGCACTTGGGATCTTCTTCCTCGTTGTCTTCTCCTATGTCCTTTTCTTCCTTCTGATCTCTGTTGTGTTTATAAACCCAAAATAGTGACAGGAAATAAGAGCTACCAAACATCTACATATTGATCATCATGCATCTTTAAAAAGAAAAATCATCCTTCCAAGGAAAAACATTAACCACCAGAAGAAGTGTGTAGGTACCAGAATGTCATAGCTAAGGAACACCTGAAACCACTGGCGTGTAAAAGAGCCCAAGGTAGAAAATGGAAATTAGTTTATGTATTAATTTCAAAAGGGGATCAACGCTGTATGTGAAGCAGGCTCTAAGAAGTTTAAAATGATTTGTCTTTCACATCTGCCATCCACACTAATAAAAGAATCAATTATTTAGAGATGTTTTAGTCTTCAGGGCAATTTTAAGGCAAAGATCTAGCAACTGTTAAGAATGACAAGTACAACTGAAAAAAAGGCCAAGTGTAACTTCATAAAATAAAATTTGGCCAGCAAAAACAGACAATTCCCAGGCTTATGCTGGTGAAAATACATGGGAAACGCCACAGAAATATAAGGGTCGAGTCACTTCTTTGTGGTACACAGTTATATGAAAAACCCACCCTGGTGATCAGCTGCACTTTAGCGGACAGTCTGCAAATGGCCAGGTCACACTGCACGGTCAGCCACAGCTGACCTCAGTCTAGATAGGACACCCCTATCTCCTAATCCTCAGTCTGCTCTGAGGTCTGCAGTCAGGCAACTCAATACACAACTCTCTATGGCCATCTTCATTCAGCTGGCTCCCAGTTTGTGGTGGCCTTGTTTCACTGGTGGAGTTTTAGTGGAGTTACGGAAGAACCCCCCAAATGCAAACAAAACTGCTTTTCCATAAACATCGGTATCATCAAAATGTACAGAGCCCAGAGAAATTCAAAGACCCACCATTAGGGAGCCTGTGATATAATCAAAAGGCTAAAGAGGCAGAGGTTATATGGGAAGATAGGACTGAAGCAGTACAACTCAGATCAGACACAATGGAAGTACTGGGGTCGGTGTTTACATGTCTCTAAAGGAAAAGTCCCTGGGAGAAAAAAGGGCAGGAGTGGATGACAGATGTCGAAGAGCCTCTGTATTCCCGACCACCATGACCTTGGACCCTAAAACCCATTTTATACATGGAACAGGGCAAAAACCTACTTGTCTTTGATATGCCGGGCACAATTCTGGCTGCAATAATTTCCTCCAGAAAGACACTCATCTACGTTGCCATACTGACAACAGTTCTCACAGAATTGAAGCCCTTCTACTTTCACTGGATCTTTCAACCTGAAAGGTATCCCGGTCTTCTCTGAAAAGACTAGAAGACGAAAAGGAGAAACAAAACAAAAGAATTAGAACCATGACAGAAAACATTCCAAAATACATTTACAGTTTTTCTTCTAATAATTTTGTTAGCAACATAATAAAAGAATAATGTTTGTTGAATGAATGAATGACCAACCCATACTGCTTGGGAAGGAGAAGGGGATGGGCTTAGCAGGAATCATTCAAATCCACTTACACAACAAAAAATATTCTGCAGAAAAGACAAAAGTTTATCCAAGGCTTTTTCTACAGAGTTCAAAGTAAAAGAAAGAAAATTTCTTTATTAAATTCACAAGATGAAACCATCAACCTGGAGAATCCTATTTTATAGATGTATCTTTGACACAATTTAAAAAGGGTTTTCTGGGTGGCTCAGTTGGTTAAGCGACTGCCTTCGGCTCAGGTCATGATCTCGGAGACCCGGGATCGAGCCCCACATCGGGCTCCCTGCTCGGCGGGAAGCCTGCTTCTCCCTCTCTCACTCCCCCTGCTTGTGTTCCCTCTCTGGCTGTGTTTCTCTCTGTCAAATAAATAGAACCTTTAAAAAAAAAATAAAAAAATAATAAAAAGGGTTTTCTATATTATTTACCTTTTGATGAGTGGTTTTATTCTACTAAATTGGTTAAATCACCATCTATGCAAGTTTTCATGTAAAAGAGCTCCTAAATCATAATGATCCAAATCACTGAGGGACTCACACTTCCTTCTGGCTGAATCTGTTGGGCTAATCATTCATTCAGCAAACATCTATTAGGCATCAATTTACGCTAGACACTGACAATGATAGGACAGACCTTGCCCGAGACAGCTCACAGTCTAGAAGAGAAGACGGGCAAGGAAACCAATATTTACAGTAAAATGTGATACATGCAATTAGAGCACGAACAAGTTCCAGAAATAGTACAGAGGAAGAAGTGATTCACTCGGCCTGGGGTGAGGTCAGGGAAGGACAGTCTGATATAAAGCCTCAACCGGGTTTTGAAAGCCAAGAGGCATTTACCAAACGGACAAAGAGAGAAATGGCATCCGGGCCAGAAGAAAGAACATAAGCAAAGACAAGGGGGCACGACACACAGGACGTGTTGGGAGAATGACACGGAATTCCGTGCTGCCGGCGCTACCAGGACACCGTGGACTGACAGAACAGGAGAGCAAAGAGAAGCAGGTGGGTGGTGCCACCCAGATCTGTGTATGGCCCGCTACAGAGACAATTAGAGATCAGCACAGCAAAGACATCAGATAAGCAATCTACAAAGTTCCTCTGGCTTCAAGGTGTGGGATCAATCAGGTGAAATTAGCAGCAGAGTGATTCTCTAGGTGGCATCTGCAACAGTTCAGGTGAGAGCTGAAAAGGGCCTACACTGAGGCAGCAGCAGTGATCGTCAGTAGAAAAAGCCAGATCTGAGATGTATTTAGAAAATAAAAACCAAGAGGATTGAGTAACAGGCCACGGGACTGGGGGAGAACAAATTCAGGATGACTCCTAGACTTCTTGCTTGTCCACTGGGTGGATGGTGCTACCACCAACTGAAATGTGGGTTACAGAGGAAAGAGCAGGTTGGGGGGAAGGGGAGAAAGGAATAGAGAATGAATCGCATTTCAGACATGTGGAGTTTGAGGTACCTGTGGGACATCCAGGTGGAGATGTCCAGTAGGCAGGTGGAAATACGGGCCTGGAGCTCGGGGGGGAGGTCGGGGCTGGAGACATAGATTTAGGAGTCATCAGCATATATAGGTGTTAGTTACAACCCTCGGAGCAGATGAGAAAAAAGTGGCAGGCTTTTGGCTAAATCACCTGGGTAGGCTATTACAACACTGGATTTACTTGATAATTTTCAATTAACCTTGTGCTATTATAGATCTGGCATTAGGAAAGAAGACAGTTTATAGTTATTTTAAAATATAAAGGTTGGTTCCATATGAGTTTTGTTACAGAAATTTACCTAAGAACATGTTGACACGAAAGTTACCCAGGATTTTCAAAATTCCAGCCTATTTTATAAAACCTAGATATTCTTATTTTAAAACTCTCAAAAGGGCCCTACAGATGGCCCACGCATACCTTCTTGAGCAGTTGGTACCATCCAAGTTGTGGTAGCTGTTGCTTTTTTCACATTTTCCATCTCACTCTCATCTGTGATAACTTCTAGGGCTCCAAACTCATTCACCCGAAACTAGGGACAACGTGACAGAAAGAGGCAGCGTTTACAAAAAGCGCACAAAATGGTAATTGTTTCGCGGCTGACACATACAGTCTTTAAGCAAATTAATTATGCTTTAAAAGTTCATTTCAGCAAATGTATCAGATGAGTCCTCTACTAATACTAAGGCCTTTGTATTTTACTAACCTGGGGATTCGGGGATGGAAAACAGAACAAAGCAGCAAGGGACTTCTGGTAAAATTACCAACGAACCCTGCACTGTGCTTGGAGACCTGACTGCTCCCTCCATGTGCTTGGCCCTTTCAAACACCAGTTCTTGTTTGGGTTTTTTTTTTTTCCTCTTATTTCAATTACTACTTACGTAGTAAGCAAAATTGGTAAAAGAAGAATTACTGTTTTCCCAGGAATCAACTTGTCTCACCCAAGTTCGTGTAGGCCAAGACAAAGAAATCTCTCTTCCAGAAATAAGAAATCTCTCTTCCCATCGCCATCATCCTAATGTTTCCAAGATGTAGATGAAGAAGGCTGGTGTGAGCCATGTGAGCCCTAGCTCTACACTTTTCTTTCACTGCATTTTGGAATTCGCCATCCTATTCACCTGGAGTCATCCAAGACAACAGGTAAAGTCTATGAGATCTGAACACATCTACTAGCCACAGGCCAATGCTATCACTAAAAATTACAGGCATTTTGAGTTCATGGACATTTTGACTCCAAGTATTGAAAATTTCCTCTCATCTCATGGCAAGCTTCAAACCATGTTTCCCCAACAGCTGGGTTTGTGCTGTGCATGGGTTGAAGGCTTAACCACTATCTGGGACCCACCCTCATCCTCTCTCAAACAACTAGATTTTCTCTCCTGCTCATGAAGTTCAAAGTTTTCTACAGTCCTCTGTCATTCCATAAAATAAAATGACATCAAAGATCCGCTAATTTTAACAGCTGATGAAAAACTGGAAAGCTCACTATTCAAAAGAGTATAAAACGTTCTACTTAAAGTTTTTAGAGGTTTCGCAGGAATATGGATGAGCATGCCAATATGTAGCAGTTAAACTTAAGACCACCATGCCCCAGTCTAAAACAACTATTTAGTCAACATGCCAACAGGACAATTCATTTAATCATCCAGACTATAAGTCAGAAAAAAGCTGAAGCAAAAATTACTGTTCTTCCCACCAGGAAAACACAGCACCTTAAAAAATTTTCTGCATGTACTCCACAGTGATTAAAGGGTTTTTAGATTGACAAAGATGAAATTGTTAAGGGAAGTGAAAATGTTCCCTACTATCTATTTCAGATACAAAGTTCCCAGCTAAAATGTGTTTACTATACCTGGTGTGCTCACCTAAAAATGTCAATCTATGGAGTGGCAAAAAAAGTAATTGAGAGGAAAAGAGCTAAAAATAACATTACTTTTTGGAAAAAAAATTTTTTAATGATCTACTCTGGAAAGGGAATATTTCAAAATAAAGCGGACAGTACCATCTACTGGGCAAGAGTAGAAAAAACAAGCCATAATGATTACTAATTAATGATATGAAAGAGTAAAACAGAAAATCAATTCTACAGGAAAGTTTAACAAAACAAGAGGCATGAATTTTGTCTTTCAGTTCAGGTAAGTAATTTTACTTTTATTATATGCTGATGTTAATTTATGCCTGTTTGAAAAGTACAAAATGTGAGAAACTGCACCATTTGCATTTGCATTACACAGAGAATCTCCTCTTGGTGGAAGTTTCCAAACTGCTGCTAAGTGGCAATGCTGCATTTCGAAGAGTGAGAAAGAGAACACCGCCAAGGGGAATCTTTAAATAAAAATTCAGAGTTATGACACTTGGAGGCTTTAGGCTCAACTACTCTCAAAGTTAAAAGGTAATAGTCCCACAGTACAACAATTAATCCCAGCTATCTTTTCCTCCTAATACTTACAGCCAGTAACTGACCTAGGGCCGAAGTACAGAGTAAAGATGTCATGGCACTCATGGACACAATTAACTCCTGGAAGCCAGGGATCCATAGCTGGACTTTTACATGGGAATACATGCAAAAGTACGTCATGGGCATGTATATGTCTCTGGGGATTAGGTTCATAAATTTCATCACATTCTCAAAGGCATTCTCTAATCCTGAAAAAGTAAAGAACACCTACCCTAACCAAAGTTACTGTATCTCAAAAATTAACCTCCACGTGTTTTCAAAATACCCTGTCATATGCAAAAAGACATAGGGATTAACTTTTTTTTTTCCTGGCTTCTCAGTTTGGATTCATTGTCCTTCACAATATTACTATTGTAGAAAATGCGGATAACATGGGCTGGCAGGTGCTCCCAGCATTGCTGGAGTTCCACAGATGGAATTCCAGAAAGACTGATACATTCCCTAACACGTTTTCCCCCCCAATAAAATACCAGGTTCTGAAATGGGTAATGCCTTTATGAATGGTTTTAGAGCCATGGAAACTTGAAATAATCCCTCCTATTTCTTTTTTCAAAGTTAGTAGTTCTTTTCATCTAGACATCTAAAAAGCAGCATAAAAATTTGTCAAGTGGCTCAATTCCATAATCAAGAACATGAAAATTACAAACTTTACGAAAGAAATTTTTAAGCACAGCTGACATTGTAATTTATTGTGTTAGTGAATACATCCGGTCAGAAAACCATTACGCCTGACGTTTATAAGAGGTTGCAAAGGTTTGTTGTTTGCTTGAACTACCTTTAACTGAGTCAATCTCTATTTCTGCTTGTAGAGGCAAAGGATCCTTGGCTGATTTTTGCCCATCTTTAATAACAGATCATTAAAAGATGCAGCTGAGGTTACTATTTTAGTTTTATTACTTTTCACGTTGAAATGTGAGTTCTACTTACCAATCTGTTTTAAGAGCAATGGTTCTGGTAACTACACGTTTCTGAACATTAATCACAATGAGGCAAAACTGTGCACTAAGAACACATGAATTTTCCAGCTGGGTTTCTGCATTGCTGCTGCAGGGTCTTGCTCTCAGTTAAGTGGCAACTATTCTTACTAGATAAGATGCTATCGCTCTCAGGAGTGTCTATCTGCATTTCATTAAAGGATTCCATACTGCTAAATCCTCCTGACCCAGAAGAATAATTCTCTGTGGATAGATTTCAAACATCAATTAGAAGTTCAGAGACAGAATCTGCTTCGGGACAACGAGCCCTACCATGCATCTTCCCACTACCACTTACTGCCTGCCTGTTCTTATGGCTGGCCCTGAGAAATTAATCTACAAATACTAATTTGCCATTTTATGGAAAAATTAAGCAATGGCACAGTTTCCAAAGCTTGTTTAAGCAAAAATGTCTTATGCATGACTGCAGTATTTCCAAGAGGGCCAATAGTCACTTGCCGTTCTCCCCTAACATTATACTTTCTTAGGCTAGTCCTTCCTCTCAATGTCCTTCTCTTTCTTGCCTGCCATCCCTGCACACACAAGTCTTCACGCAGATACCGACCTATTTTCAGATACCTAAAGCCTATGTGACAACTACTCCCCAAAGCTTCCTGATCCCTCCAGCTAAAGTAATAATACCTCCTCTAAATTGCTCTAACATTTTCTCTGTAACTCTTCTGTTATGAAAGCATCTACTCCTTTTAGACTGTAGTATAGCAGTGTTAAGAGAATCAATTTCAGTATCAGAAAAGCCCAACTTTAGATGCAGTTCTGCCAGTATCTTGACCTTGGGCAAATGCTTTAACCATTCTGGGCCTCTTTTTTCCCATCTGTAAACTGACAACAGAGATAGGAACTGCCTCAAAAGGATTAAATGAAAGGATTAATTAAAAAGATGTAGCTAAAGTGCTCATCAGAGTGTAAGTTCTCTATTCTTTCCACTGCTGCACCCAAATGAAAAGTTTTTGCACTCTGTTTTTTATAAAGGTTGGATATTCCAGGATGAGGAGGGGCAAGGGGATCCCAGCTACAGGAAACAGTACACAGACCAAGGTTTGAAGACTTCAACTAGCTAGCTGGGCTGGAAAGGAAACAAGATGGCACAGAAGAGTGAAATGAGATGCAGTTGGAAGAAAGCAGGGACCAGTTCACCAAAAACTTCTGTGATCAACTTTGCCATAAAAGACAGGAAACTGCTAAGGATTTTAAGCAGAAGAATGATATAACTTGATTGGCCAGCAACATTTTACAGAGCAACGTTCTTCCAAAATGGCAATAAACTGAAGCACATAAAAACTTGTTCCCATGATAAGAAACTGACCTCTGCATAGTAGCTGACTCTATGGGCTGCACTCATCTAAGCTGGCTGTCTTAGGAGAGCGTTGTTTATGAGGAAATCCATATGGCTACACCCATTAAAAAACAGAAGCTTCAGTAATGCGAGATACACAAGACATGATGTCAGGGAGTAAATCTCATGCTTTATTCAGAGTTCTTGTTAATACCTTATTTTTGTGAAAAATCAATTTTTCAATCACGTCTCCTAAGAACTCAGATATTAATATCAAGAGCAAGTGATCTAGAAATTCTAAGTAATATAATCAACTGTCTTGTCCTTGAATCTCTTCAGATAAAAATGGTTATAAAGTAGAAAAAAATTTTTTTTAATTTTTTTTTTTTTGGAAGTGGGGTTTCAAACTGTCTATAGTATATATAGGGAATTGGATACATGGCAATTACCCAGCTAATTAGATGAGCCTAAAAGTCAAATAAAATAAGCCAGATTACAATGCCCACTAAGTGGCTTAATTACCTGATTACCTTAATAAAAGTAATAGGTTAATTCCTAAAATCCATTGCTTAGAAAACCTCCAGGCAATTTAAGTTTCTTAAGATGGAAACTTCTCAGGGATGGAAAGTTCAAAATCTAACTGAACAAAAGTTATATATTTAAATATATAGTTAAATATATATCTGACACCAATATAACACAACTGGGAAGGGACAAAAATATACAGGGAAAATATAAGAATAAAGCAATAAAAAAAAAAAGGGCAGCTTACACAATATATCACAAAGCCAGAAAAGATATAATTTGTTAAGTGTTTTCCATGGTTTTTTTTTTCAATTCTTATAACCACCGTGTGACATAGATCCTATTTCCTCATTTTATAGATAAAGATTCTGAAACTTAGAAAATTTAAATAACTTGACAAAGCTCATGAAGCTACTATGAGGCTGACATTATGAGCGTCTGGAACAATTTATCCTTCTCACAAATTTCAGCACTCGATTCCCATCATATCTAATCCAGATGAACATTTGGAGAATGTTACAGCAGATAAAATCCTTAGTATTCATTTAATTCCTTATTTCACCAAAAAGGAAACTGGCCCAAAGAGACTAAACTGACTTGTTCAAGGTCATACAGAACTAAAACTAAAACCGTATCTCCTTTCCAGATTTCACTGAACCTCACTGCAGTATTTTTGTTAAGCTAAACTCGGATAGATACGTTGGCACACTGCCCAAAATGCAATCTCACCCAACTAAAGTCTAAGTATTTTTCCAGTGACAGACAGTCCAAATCTCACCACTGAGGATAAACTAGAATGGGCTTGGCTGAGATACCTGCCAAGTAGAAACTAGAAGGTACTGGATTCCAGGAAGCCACTGTTAGGGGGCAGGAATTTCAACTGAAGGTAGAGCAGAAAGCCAAGTGACAGCCAGGGAGGGTGATTAGAAGTTCAAACACCTGAGTGACCACGTACAAACACAAAGTCTAAAAGGCCACAGACAGGTTCAAGGTCCCAGAGATAGGATTAGAGCAAAAACACATTAGAAATGAGAGCTGCAGGTGACTGGATTCCCCGATGAGCTTGCATAACTATGTCTGACAAGGCAGCAGAGGTGGTCCTGCCATGGGTTTAGGGAGGCTTGAGAAAAGGGTCAGGGTGAGCACACGGGAAAGCAGCAGACTGAAGCACCACTCTCTGAAGAGAGTTCCCATCTATATAAAAGCAACCTGGTTTACAGCAAGGACCAGCTTTTGAACAAGTGATTGTATACAAAAATCCATATTTATAGTATAAATAATTTAAGGGAGGAGAACAGTCCTGTCTATTCAATATTTTAACATTATCCAGTTTTAAAAAGAGAAAACTAGGGCACAGGGAATGTGGCTATTCATTTAAAGTTATAAAGTTCATGACTATAAAACGTAGGAAGCTAGGTCTTCGAAGCCTAGCATTTCCATATTTATTGCCCATCATGATAAAGTCAAACTGGGGACGATGCTCTGGAAGCTACAATTCAACTTCTGCAAAATAAGCACATATTGCCGAATATTCCCAGCCACCACCCTAACGGACAAAAACTTCTGCCAAGCCATCAGCATTTCAAATTGTCTTGAAAATTTACTGTAGAGATCTCCGCATCACATGGAACACAGAGCGTTTCCTTAATGCTTTTAATTCTTGTTTCACATTTGTAACCAAGTTTATTTTAATAAATACACACAGATATATGCACAGCTAGCTGTATTTAATAAAGACAGCTTACCTTTAAGTCACTTCCTGGTAATGTACCTACTCCATCTTTCCAGTCCATAACACTGAATACATCAAACTCTTGACCACTTGTGCTAGAGGCAGATTCAGTCATGATTTATTTTCCTTCTCACAAATTCTGAACCTGGAAGGAAGAAAAAGGGGTATCATAAATATTCTACATACAAATCAGTTTTTATTTTAGTGGTCATTGCCTTGGTTTCCCTTAATTACATAATTTTCTTGATCACAAATCCCATACCCATAGATCTAGAAATAAATGCTTCAAAACTATCACCTTTTTCTAGTACAATCCCTGGTAAATTATAGAAGAAAAAATATTACTAAAATTTATAAATTGAAAAGTCTCAATTTTTCTATACTTAAAAACAAATTTTTCTATTCTTAAAAAGCATATTCACCTAAAACAAAAAATCATGATACACATATATAGAATTTCTTGCCCACTAAGTAATTTTTTGCTATTGTTGCTTTAAGATATTGAAAAGAGAGTGGGTATGAAGGAAAGAATTAATATTAAATGTTAATAAACAAAATGAAGCCATTTAGATAATAAAAAAGAACAAGAAAATTCCAATCCATTAGGACTGTCATCTATACTAAACTTGTCAATTACGTTTGCTGTATCAACTCAATGAATTCACAGTGTGACTGATTCTTTCAGTAAATTCATTAATTTAATTCAGTTGAGTTATCTGCCTATTTGATGTTCTGGAAAATAGGGAAGCAGTCTTAAAATATACAGCGAACACTAATAAGAAGACTATGTTAAGATAACCAAGTCAGCTAGCTAACCGTGAAGATGCTTTTAATTTGCATTTTTTAAAAACTGTAAAACAGTTTTCCATAATCACATTGTTAGTGGTCACATTGCTATTGTTATTCGAGACCGCTGTCTACGTGGTATGAGATAAAAAAAATTAAGTAGTTATGTTGGTGTCACTGATAAGCAATTAAAGATGGGTAAGTCTTAAGTCTGAATGGAAGTATCAGTATAAATTCATAATGCACTTTAATCTTTAAAAAATATGCATATTTTCTAGCTTTTCCCACTGACAAAGTTTAGAAACAACCACCAACCAACAGCAATGAGAAGCCAAGTGCTCAGACTGTGGTCTCTAAATACCATTTCTCTGATGTCTTCCAAAGAAGGGGCTGATTTCTGCTCAGTGGCATATACACAAGATGAGCCTGGAACTGATGAACAAAAAGCAAAGAAGCTATCAAGGACAACAGGGGTCATATCAAAAGAACTCAGAAGCCAACCTGAAGAGGCTCTTGCTGGCCAAACTAAGGATAGGATTCCTGCAATGAATTGAAACACACCAAGTAAGTTTAAAAATCCATGAGTTCATTCTGATATTGAAAACAAACCAACAAACCAAGAACACTCACTGATCACCTTTTGAGACTACAAGGGAACAAACTCATTATCTGGGGGAAAAACAAACAAACAAGGATTTATTCTGCCTACATTGCATGAGACCCATGCGAACTGTATCTCAGGGCAACCAAATCACTGGTGAGAGGAAGTTTCAGTTTAGAAAGAGTTCCTGCTAATAAATAAAGAGGGAATGACAGAACTGAAACATTACCATTTTCAATCCTTGATAAATGAATGGCTTTGGCAATGGCAATCGATGACCACTAAGAATACAAATACAAACCCAACACATCTATGAAGTCACCTTGCCAAGAAAAAACAGAATCAAACCTAATCTGATCAAGTCTATTTACAGGAAATACCAGAGACAAAGAGACATGTTAAATCACACCATAAAAATATACAGGGAGCAAACTTCAGACTGTCAGAAACTCTTGGCAACAATTCACAAAGTGTGGCCCACACACCCTGGGAGGACCCGAGACCCTTTCAAAAGGCCCAAGAAACAGAACTACTTTCATAAAAATACTAACACATTATTTGCTTTCTTCACAACGTCAACATATGACATCTGCATTGATGGTACACAACAATAGTGGGTAAACAGCCGGGCGTCCGGTGGCAGGAGTACTGGTTGTCTCCTTTTATTTAACAAAGGCCATTTACTTAACAAACTATGTTCACTCAGGTTTGGATATCTGGCAAGTATTTTGTCAAAAATAAATGAAGTGAGCCTGTCAATGTCAAGGGAAACACTGGCAGCATTTGTGTCTGAAGATACAATTTGAGCATTCAAGGGAAAACCATGATTTTGGAAACCGTGTATCTACCGCCATGAGCTTGACAGCTTCCCCAGAGCTAAATACTTTTCTAAGGAGATGGATGGTGATATTCATGAATAGGATCTTTAAAGTATTTTATATTTGACATATATCAACATTTGGGAGATTTGCATAACTCAGTGAAGTAGTATTTCCCCAACAACCATGCTCCATGTCACAAAAGGATCCATTCAAGTGCATGACAGACCAATGGATTTTAATGTAACACAGTATGAAGTTCATTGTTTCAAATTGCCCACTACTGCAACTTACACCTTTTAAGAAACTACCACTTGTCAACTTTTGGTGTAGTATCACAGAAGAATGTTCACCGTTAAAAGAAAAAATTTAAAATACTCTTCTCCCTTTCCAACCCCACATCTGTGTGAAGCAGATTTTCTTCACACACTTCAACCAAAACAACATATTGCAACAGATTGAATGCAGAAGCAGATATGAAAATTCAGCTGTCTTCTATTAAGCCAGATATCAAAGAGATTTTCAAACATGTAACACAATGCCACTTCTCTCATTTTTCCATTATGGAAACTATGATTATGTTTCATTAAAACTGGGCAGACATTTATTAACATAATGGGTTTGCTACTGTTATTTTTTTTATTTTTTTATTTTTTTTTGACAGAGAGAAACACAGCTAGAGAGGGAACACAAGCCGGGATGAGAGAGAGAGAAGGAGGCTTCCCGCCGAGCAGGGAGCAGGGAGCCCGATGTGGGACTCGATCCCGGGTCTCCAGGATCATGACCTGAGCCAAAGGCAGTCGCTTAACCAACTGAGCCACCCAGGTGCCCTGCTACTGTTATTTTTAAGGAAATAATTCAAATTATGTATTTTAATTTTGAATATAGGAAATGTTAGTAGATATAACCCAAACAAACAATAGCTCTTTGGGGTTTTCAATCATTCTTAAGAGTGTCCGAGGGACTTAAGAGCCACTGCTGTGTAGGATAAAAACTTGGCTGTCTGCCAGACACACACACACACACACAAGGCCAAGAGTAAAAACATACTTGGAAGAGGAAATCTGAAATTTAGATTAAGAAATTTAAGAGACATATTAATAAATCACAGTATCATAATTCACAGATCTTGTTTGGACCCTGACTTAAACTATTTTTTAAAGAAGACAATGATTAGACAGGAAGGGAAGCATGAATGCCACTGGGATATTTGATGATATACAAAAATGCTGATTTTTCTGGAGGGATGATGATGGCATACACTTTCAAAAGGGGACTTCATCCTTGTCAACTGAAATTGACAGATGGGATGATTAAGCTAGGAATTTGCTACAAATTAGTCAAGAGGGTGAAGTGGTGAAATGAACAGGCAACTGTTAGTAATTCTCAAGAAGTATGAAGGGTCCACAGCAGTTTATTATACTACATCTTAGGTTTATAAGTGCTTGGAAAATTCTATTTTATATTCTATTTTAAATTCCATTCTGTAAAAGAAATATATTTAAATGCAATCTCTTTAGATACATAATATACATTTATTTCTAGTGTCAATAGAAAAAAAACCCTGTGTTTCTTTGAATTATAGTTAGCTTTTGTTGAAGTTTATTAGATGCCTCCATATCCTTTCTTCCTTTGTCCCCTGTAAATGAGCAAACTTCTAACGTTATGTCTATTTCTGATCATTTCAAAAATTTATACAGTCTGAATTTGAAGAAGTACTAGATTTCACTATCCTTAGACTTAACCCTTAAAACAGGAACTAAGACATGAAGGCCTGAGGAAGATTAATCTAAGAAACAATGAAGATGTTAAGTGAATTAAGACTTGTGCTTAAGTTCTCTATGACTCCTACCCTCAGTAAATAGAGATCAACAACAAAATCAACTTCCCTAGTAAGTGTTATAGGAGTGGCAACTTTTTCCTGATAGACAGCAGAGTGACAGAATAATTCTCCCCCTGGTTGGATAAACTGGGTAAAACCTGAGTGATCCATGGAAGAGAAAAGTTCTACTGTTCTTTCGCTAATTACAACAGCATTTATCACCAGGTACTCAGCATCAGACATAACATATATGCTTTTTAATTTATTAATTCAATCTCAACATCCTCCAGAAAAGGATTCAAAGCAGCAATTTACATATATTATTTCATTTATTTCTTTCTCACAAAATGATGGGTTCTAAAATCCCTCCAGTCTTCACTGAAGAAAGTGAGTTGCAGAGATCAGTAATTCACCCAAAACCCTATCTGGTGGCATGGCCAGTATCTGAAACCAGGTCAGTCTGATTCCAACCATGGGCTTTTTTTCTCAGCTGCTATCTTGTCCTGTTTCAGAGTCTCACCACTCCTAAGAATCTGGCTAAACCTACTTTTCCTAAGTGACTCCTTAGACATGACAAATCCAGAAATCAATTTACTAGGGCCGAAATTCTTGATTTATGTATACCAGTGCAATGTGTATCCTTTTAATAAATATCAAATACATGCTTATTAACAAAGTGTCATTAAGACCTATATACAACAGAAATAGAATTTCAGTCTTTTCCCACTTAAAAAACATAAATGCATAAAATTCACAACAACAACAAAAAATCCTATCTGTGACTAGGAGAAGGATAGAAAGGAGGAGAAATCTAAAAGTTAACACTGTACAAAACCTACAGTAAACGCTCATGACATATTTTTGGAAATACTTGGAATTTGCTTTTGTTCCATAAAACATTGGTAATGTTTCACACTGTACTCTACCTATAAGCACATATCTAAAATTTATCAACAAATTCTATTCATTGTTTCACTTTAAGGTTTGTGAACATTGTGTATAATATATGATAGCATAAAAATATTTACCATGCTGCCTTTCCCATTACCTGATTTTGAAGCCAAATGGCTACTTGCACGATCTGAATGGCTAGGACATTTTCTATCATCTCTTCATCAGACAAAACAGCCAACAATCAGTAATATTTTAATAAAGCTGCTTCTCCGTGACACCCTAAGTCTTCCTCCCTTGTTTTCTTTCTCCAGTAGTGTGCGTACTTTCATATAAAGTCCTTTCACTTCACTCAGTTGGGGTCCTAAGAATGAAGCATTGTTTTTTTTGTTTGTTTGTTTGTTAGAACTTAGAAATGCTTTGTTTTATGTTTTCTTTAATTATCACCTGGTGCTATTCCACAATTCCATGTGTAACTTTTATTTCATGGATCATAAAAAGCAGGTAGGTAACAGAGTTACTCACAAGACAAGTCACAAACAGCATTTCTCATTCTGCAGAAAATCTTATCCCCAATCTCTTGTTGATGATGCTGAGATTTCCTAAGGAAGTATCTCAAAAGTGCACCATGATGGTCCTTTGTGCTATCATCCAAGATCCACCAGCTTCCTCTTACCCTCTTCTAAATCCTAACAGTCTCCAGCCACTGCTGAATACACCACTGCAGCTTTTGATCTTTTGACTCCCCTTGCTTTCCCATCATGACTGGAAATGGCTAAAACCAAGGGTTCTGATGTCCAGTGTGCTTCTACCAAAGCCCACTGTTAGGAACTGATGACTTTACTGAAGGCAGAGACCATTACTGTTGTCACCAATTCAACTGTTAGACTCGCCAAGTCCCTCTTTGGTGAGACAGTTCACTTTAGCTTTTACTCATTTGTACTACAATCTTCTTGCCCTAAGCCTCTAACAAAAGGGCTGGAAGACGATTAAATGAGCAACACTGTCCTCGGAATTACCTTCTGGATCTCTCTGTCCTGCACCATTCCTTGCCTCCAAACCAAAGCTTTGCAACTTGTCTTTCCCTTGGGACATTGTATCTAATGGATGAACTTGCTTAGTCTCTCATTTGACTAAATCCCTGGAACCCTCAACCTACCATATACCATTAGTTTTCAAGAAACAGCAAGAAATGAGGAGATCAGTTAATATCTTATATTCAAAAATCCTATGTTATGAGGATATGGGGAAGCAGGCCCTCTTGTGCACTGTGGTATTATAAATGAAAACAACTTCTCTGGAGATCAATTTCTAAGAACATATCCTCCAGCTCAGCAGTTCTACTCATAGAAATTTATTCTACAGATATTCACACATATATAAAAAGGAAAAATGTAAATGTTATTCACTGACTACAGGTCTATTCATAAGGTCAAATTACTGGGCACGCATTGCATGGAGCACTGGGTGTTGTACATTAACAGTGAATCTTGGAACAGTGCATCAAAACAATGAAGCATTTTATGGTGACTAACATAACACAATAAAAAATAAATTAGTTAAAAACAATAAAATATACAGATAAAAAATTTAAAAAATGGAAAACAATCCAAAAGTCTATCAATTAAGGACAATTGCAGTACACCCACATGGCATTTAGTGTCATTATTAAAAAACAATGAGGAAGCTCTTAATGTTCTGATATAGAAAGAGCTCCAACACAGTATCAATACTCTAATTTTTATACCAGATATAAAACCTGTGTTCTAGCACTTCTATAAAACAAAAGGGAGTATATATATATATATACACATATATATACACACACACAAATATATATATACATATACATATATGTATATATAGTACTTATATAGGCATACACTCTCTGCAAGGACTCATCAGAAACTAGTAACACTGGCTGCCCCCCCCAGAGGCAACAGTTTGCTGGAAGACAGCCATGGGAGGGAATCTGCACTCTGGACATTCCTTTATACCTGCTGACTGTTCACATTTCTTTAAAATAAAAAGAAACTAATGAAAAAGGTTTCAAAAATCCTTTTTCATGTCAATTTAGAAAAGATCATGTAATAAACGCAGGTCTTCCCATGGAAATATTTAGATTGCGATAGCTGCCAACAACGGGAAGCTATAGCATAGAAGTCACTAAGGGAAGCCAACTTCCCTAAAGCTCTTGGGTAATTTAAATAGTAGGTGTTCTAACTATATATGCAAATGCATCAGCTCCACAGATGGATGAGAAGAAGAAGGGCAGGGTTCACCTCTCCCCCAACTCAGGTATCAGAAATATATAGTAGATCACTGGCATTCACAGATTATTTATGGCTTCTATCATTCCTGAGAAGCATCTGAAGTTCCCATGACATTCAGTATTTTGTTATCTTGCAGAGACATGACTCTGAATGTGACATGCCATGAAGCAAGAGCAAGTCGCCTGGGCCAGACACAGTCTAGGGATGCTCTTTCCCAGGGCACTTAGTCTATGGCCACTGTAAAGAAAGAGATAGAAACTTTATTTCTTGTTAAGAAACGAAACAAACAAAATGAACTGCTAGTTGATTTTAGTGTTGACGACAGAATGAGGAGAATATGGAAATGTTTATGAAAGCGCTAGGCCCTAGCCACAAAATAGAAGTTTCAGATAAATTAAAGACTGAAATGTCAAATGCAATGATGACTCAGACACACTGTGTGAACAAAACTACCAAATGCTCCAAAAGGAAGTAAGTAGAAAAGATGTGTGAATTTGTTTCAATAAGTGCTCCAGACAGTACAAAAATTGCTCATCAAGCAAGATAAGTAGTTAAGGTCTAGAGAGATCGTTTACATCTTTCAGTTACACTTCAGTAATCTGAAGGAAGGAATTGTATGCTACAAGGATTTTTTTTTTTTTCAAGTTGAGAATTGGCGACTGCCTTGGGATATATCCTTCACAAATGTCAAGAATCTACCTTTATCTTATTTTGACTAGAGATAAGCAGAGTTTGTGTGTCCTTCGTAACCCCCCCTTCATCTGATCCCTTCATTCGTATCTGCCACTGAGGGGATTAAACAAGCAGTGGTGGCTCAGGTGAGGGGCACAGACTCCCCCAGTGCCGAGAGCCCCTCCAGCAGAGTCAAGGTGAAGAACCTGCCTAGCACTGAGATGAAGACAAGAGTCCCCCGAGAGATACATCAGTCACCCAATCCAGGATGCTCAAAATCAAGTGAAAGAGTGGCCACTGACTATAAACCGAAAGTCTGGACCTGCAGGTAAAGTGAGAAATAAGGATTATTAAGAAGGGAGCTAACTGTAGCAGGCAGTTCCTGCTCAAACCATAGTTTTAAAACAGTAGATTTAAAAGAACGGCCACTTAATGTTCTCCAAAGCAGTTAAATAGTTTTAATTATCTTACAGTTGCTTTTTTTAGTTACATTTTATAGCTTTCGAGTTAAACAGTGTGTTCTTCAAAAATAAGGTACAGAGAGGATACGGCTATGAGTTGGGAGTGCTCATAAAATGGGGATAAACACCACCTCAAAAGCAGAATCGGACTTAAAATTCCGTCACTCAGATGACAGAGCTGAGATGTCGGCACCTGGTTTTAATCAGTTCGGGTTAAAGGGACAACCTATCTTTTGTACAGTTGGGAATGCTAACCCTAAAACCATCATCACGAACTGAACAAAAAAGCCAGTGATGCAGAAGATAGAGAGCAAGGAGATGCAGAGCAACACAGATCCGGGAGCCGATCTTCACCGTGCGATCCAGTGCCTTGCTGCTTTACCACCCACTTTAATACAATGGAAGTTCACTTTGTGGAAATCGTCAGTCACTTACCAAGTATTCTATCTGGCACACTGTGACCTACAGAAATTCCTAATGTCATTATTTGGTTTTTAACATCACCTAAAGAGCCTCTCTTCACTGTTAACCACCTTCTTAATGTGCCTTACAAACTGCTCTGAGCCTCCCTATCCCCACCTACCCTACTCCTAGTCAGAGGTGCAAATTAAATACTTCATGGATCATCCTCAAAACATCCCATGAGCTCACCAGTTCCCTTGCCCTTTCCTCACCCACTTCCTTCCCTTCCTCCTCTTCATTTTGCTTTGCAAAATCTGACAACTGCCTACTCAGTAACCTTAGGCCAGTAATCTCCACAAAGTCTCAATTCCCCTACCTATAAAGTGTGGAGAATGGAACCTTTCTTCATTGGGCAATGGTGAACATTCCATGAGATAAATCAGATGATAATACCTTAACCTAGTGCCTATCACATAGTAAGCAGTCAATAAAATGTTAGCTTTTTATTATAACTACCTGGTTTAACAATTATTCGAGTTCATGAAAGCTCTTCAGTGACCTTAAAAAAATTAGTGACTTTTCATTTCTCTCACTTAATGGTGTTTGAGGTATCTCTATGGAAGGGCACCTGTGCAAAACCAAAGCATCACGAGACTCAAGATCACTCCATAAAAGCAGATATTTTATTGTTAATAATATCTCATCTTTATATAGCTCCAAAAAGACTACTAGCTCTTTTTGACACCTCGTCATCCTCTTCACTATTCTGCCCATCCCCCCCTCTTCCCCTCTGGCAACTAGCAGTTTGTTCTCTATACTTGAGAGCCTATGTTTTTAATTGTTCATTTG
Organism: Spilogale gracilis; assembly: GCA_004023965.1. Lineage (NCBI taxonomy): Eukaryota > Metazoa > Chordata > Mammalia > Carnivora > Mephitidae > Spilogale > Spilogale gracilis. The sequence goes on from PITA01014292.1 coordinate 42,442, forward strand.
TTTTGTTTTTTAGATTCCACATACAAGTGAAATCATGTGGTTTCTGTCTTTCTCTGTCTGACTTATTTCATTTAGCATAATACCCTCTAGGTTAATCCATGTTGTTGCTGATGGCAAGATCTCATTCTTTCTTATGGCTGAGTAATATTCCTGTGTGTGTGTGTGTGTGTGTGTGTGTATCACATCTTCTTTATCCATTCATCTATGGATAGACACTTGGGTTGTTTCCATAGCTTGGCTATTATAAGTAATTTGCCACAATAAACACAGGGGGACATATATCTTCTCAAATTGGCATTTTTCAATTTCTTTGGGTAAATACCTGGCAGTGGAATTACTGGATTATACAGTGTCCGTATTTCCATTTCTGTTTTTTAATTTTTTGAGGAACTCCCATACTTTTTTCCATGGTGGTGGCACCAAATTCTATTCCCACCACCAGCGGAAGAGGGGTCCCTTTACCCTACATGCTCGCCCAACACCCACGGTTTCTTGTCTTTTTTATACAAGCCATTCTGACTGGTGTGAGCCACTATCTCACTGTGGTTTTGCTTTGCATTTCCAGGATGGTTAGTGATGTCAAGCATCTTTCATTTGTCCATTGGCCATGTGCAGGTCTGCTTTGGAAAAATGTCCGCTCGAGTCCTCCGCCCATTGTTTCGTTGGACTGGGTTTTTTTTGTTTTGTTTTGTTTTTTGGTGTTGAGTTGTATAAGTTCTTTATATACTCTGGGTATTAATCCCTTATTGGATATATCATTTACAAATACCTCCTTCTAGTAGGATGACTTTCTGTATGTGAATTGTTTCCTTTGCTGTGTAAAAGCTTTTTATTTCGTGTAGTGCCAACAGTTTATTTTTGCTTTTGCCTCCTTTGACTATTACCTTTCTTCAAAAGACAATACCTCCAAAGTGACGGAGAAGGCTCTGCCATACTGAAAGGGAGCTGGGCCTGAAGGCTGGTCTGATGACACACTGCAGGCCAGGCTGAGGCTTTGCAATAAAATCAGATGAAAAGGCCAAGGTAACATCTCCCAATCTGTTCCTCAGAACACAACCTTTAGGAGACCATTCATTCGAGTCCCGTGATACACAGCTGTTGCGTTGAGAGAGACGTGGAATACCCCGGGGGGTCTTCAGGATATGTACAGCAGCGCGTCAGCAGCCCTATGGCAATCTGGGAAGTACTGGCCAAGCCAAAGCTTCCCACACCGCACCTTGTGATTCTATTATCGCAGTGCGCTGCATTCCACGGAGTCCCCCACCCCCTGCCCCGGCTTGTGGGAAAATGCTGAGCTATGGAAAATAAATTCAGGAAATAAGATGAAAGCAAGTAGCGTTTTACAGGAATAAGACTGATTCATCTTCAGGTTAGATTCAGCTACAAATGCTACCTTAGGACCTAGAGTCCTAGTCTCTAAGACGGGAGAATACTCTCTGGACCTACCGTTCTTGAAGCCCAGGCTGGAGAAGGTGATCCAGAGAAAGAATATGGCCTCTGACTCCTCAGGCCTGTCCACCACCTCAGTATCTGATGGCCCCCACCTTCATGACCTCAGCTCTTCGAGGTACACAGCCTGTAAGGGGAGAGCTCACACACTCACAATACATGCTACAAAGTGGTGAGCGGACAAAAGCAAAAAGCCTAATATACATGAAGGAGATACAGACATACCGGAGCAGAGGGGTCTCTTCCACGCGTTGCCATTTTAAAGGATCTTACTAGCAGCAGCCTGTCTGACTCTCACGACTACCTCTTAAGACTGATTCCATTTTACAGGCAAGAAAATGGAGGTCACACAGCCAAGAAACAAACTTGACTCTCCCAAGACAGTTGTCCTCAGACTGTCGCACAGTAGCTAACACAGAAGCCAACCTGGTATGAGGGTGACAAGCCCAGGCTCTGGAGCCACAGCACCTGGGGTTGAGTCCTAGCCTTCAAATTTCCAAACTACTGCATAATCCTGGGCAGGGCACCTAACTTCTCTCAAGCCTTAGGCTCCTTCATCAATAAAATGGAAGGAAAATGTCTACCCTACACAGTCATAAAAATTTGTTTTTTAATCATGTATGCTAAGAGTGTTTTGTACATGGCAGAGATGCAGTACATGGAGCTGGAGCTATTTTGAAGAAAACAAAACAAACTGCTCTCCAGTGTCCACATTCCCTCCAGGCACCCATTTACCCAATGTCTGAAGCATACCAGAGCAGGGGAATGATAACTGCAAAGGCCGAGACCTCTGCACCACAAAGACCTAAGTGATGTCTCAGGAGTCCAGAGGTGAAGGTGAAGAAAAACAGGAGGTTAAGAATGGTAAGACTCTGGATTTCATGGACATGTAAAATTTCAAAATGCATTTGGGAAAGTGATATAAGGTCAATAACTACGAGTTCTGCCACACTCTTATAAAGAAAAGAACATGATAACAACCAAACAAGTCAGAAGGCCATAATCTCTGAATGATGGCCCAAGAGTAGACTAGACAACTGGCAATGTTATGGGTATTTTTGCTGAGGAGGCATAAAAGCTTCTTCACATACCAACTGTGGGTCCAGGTCCTACAAAGGACCGGTTGGAGAATGAGAGATGAAAGCTATGGATCCCCTCCCCAAAGGAGACAAGAATGAGTCCTTTTCTTCACCAGTACCAGAGTCTATGTATGTGATATGCCAGAAGAGAGAATCTATACCCTCATCACAATACGTCTGACACTGTATCATGAGCATCTACTCGGATGAGGCTTTGGAGGAAAGGGACTTTGGTTTATTTGTTTCTTTATCCCTTAGGAATACCCACTGTAGGTATCAATAAAATTTATCAATTGAATGACTAAAAAGAGAAGGGGAAAATGCAACAGACCAGCTGTGGGTGTGAATTAGGGAGAGGGGAAATCAGAAAAAAATATCAAATTCATGTGTCCATCTGTCTCATATTCTTCAGTGAAATTCTAACTCACAGCTAGGCTACTAAGTATTTACTTGCCTTGTTGGCAGAAACACAACATCACTGCTCCAAGAAACCCTCCCTTTTTAAGTGTCAGTGGAGGACACATCAAAAGAAGTTAAACTCAAACCCCTTAAACAGGCTTATTCAATAAGGGTAAGAGAAAAATCTAAACACACTTGAAGCATCTCTCAACAAACACATATTGCTACAAAGAAAAATTTTCCTTTCAAATCAAGCGTGACAGATACCCGCTTTGATATTCTACTCACCTGCCTGATAAGAACTGAATCGCACACATACTGGAACTGAGATCCTGTTGCAAGGAGATGTAAATTTTTGCCCCTGGGGCCCAAGTTCACAGAGTTTAGGCAGGCAAAACTCTGGATCATTTCAATGTGAGAAATGAAATTTCAGTACCATTGAGAACAAATCCTTGAGAATCTAGGTCTTCTGTCCACATCCATCCTTCTATGGTAGATGACTGGCAACTAAACTCCACTTCCTTTATATATGAAATCGATTATAGGATGGTTCCTTCTTACTGATATTTTCTCAAAACCTGTATCTCCTGGTCATATTTTAATGACAGTGATCCTGTTAATGCAGCCATGGTTTATCTGATTTGCTGCCTTTTCTGCCATGGAGATTACACACAAAGAGGTAGTCACTGAAAGCAACCTTTACAAAATCTCAACTTCCTGCCTTCCCGCTCGTTACTGTAAGAAGGACGAATTATTTGAGATTCTGTGGCCTAACCTACTTACTTCCTCTAAAGGAGGAACAGAAAATGAAAAATGCCTTTCAAGAAAAAAAAATGTACATAGAAAACGAAATCACAAACTGACATTAACAGACCTATTGCATATTTAATATACTCTCGTCAAATGCCTTTATTGGAAGTTCACTTTCAGTGTACAGAGTATAAGATATCTTAATTTGAGGCAAAAATATCCTAACAAGTGCTATCATACTATTAACATCACTACACTAATAGAGTCGTAATAGAAATTTTACACCCATTAGAGGGACTCAAAGGGTAAAAAAGAACAAGAACCTGTCTGACACAGATAGGTCCATGCTTATGCAAAATACGCATGAACTCAAAAAAGAAAAACTAAAAGTAGTATCTTGTTCTTTTCTCTTATTTCATTTCATAATTTTTAAACGCTAAAAGTGGTATCTTTTTTCTTATTCCACTTCATATTTTTATAGAATACAGAGCTAAAATGAAGAGATTTACACTTGATCTCTCTTTTGTACCTATTAAGATTTTATTTCTCTCACATGAGTCAAGTCTACAGGTTTATCTTGATAACCATTTGTAGCTAAATTCCTTATCAACAAACTGAACAGCTAGGACTCAAATCCACCAAATAAGAACACAAAGCAACAGGGTGAATTATTTAGACCACTTAAAAACCCGACCACACTGATCTCTTAGGAATTTCAATTCATAGTTCAGGGTTCAGTCAGTGTAACAGATGAGGGGAAAATAATCAAATGATTTTGGTGCCTGAATAATCCTACTCAAAATGTTCTACTACTGAAGCAGTTTAATGTTACAAAATTACACGAAACATAAAGCTACGGTCCGATCTTAAAACATCCTAAAACAGCCCACACGTAGTAAGTGTTTGAAGAAGTTTAGAGAGTTGATAGAGCTCCATTAAAGGAGAAACTATCTATTACCCCAGGATCAATGCATGCAGTGGTATCCTTCTAAGTCAAACTGAAGCTCTGTTTGATGGACCATAACTCATACACCCGAGATAGCTATCTGACTCCCACTGCAATACGGAACCATCCAATGAATAACTAGAGACTCTTCACTTCATCTGGCAAGCATGGGCACACTCTTCTGGTTAAAGAGTATAACAGTAACCACAGCACTGTTGTTGAATGTATTATTAGTCATATTTCCTGTTTTCTTTTTTTTTTTATTTTGATTCCAGCACTCTACACTCAGCCCTTCCCCCAGCTTCTCCCTACCAATATCTCTATCCCTCAATTTAATTTTCTTCTTTCCTTTTATAATCCTGCTTCTGGGGAAATTCCATCATCTTTTGTGTTTACTTTAATAAATTTAGGTTCCATCCTTTCTATTGACTGATTGATCTACGTTTTTTGAGAACTAACCCTATTGCCTCATCTAGTCTCTTCCTTCAAAGAACAAGTGAAACCTCTTTAGAAATAAGCCCACCAATTCTCAGACCTAATCTGAGTTATGTTTTCTTAACAGTTTGTGATCATTTTAAAGCCATGAGCCAGACTAAGGTGTTCTTTTCAGTATAACTCAGTAATTGGTCTCTTCCCAATTCTTGGTTTAAAAAAGAAAAAAGAAAGAAAAAAAAAAGGAAAGTTGAGAGATAGAGTTTTCTTCCCATTCTTTTTACTGATACCTGTTTGCTATTGCTTATCTTAGTAAACAAATGTGTAAGAGTGAATACATTAATCTGGAAATACGTTTTCTTAAAAATATTCTAAGATTTTTTTTTAAAAATGAGAAACCTAAAGATCTAATAAGACAATCAAGAGCCAGTATCAATTTCCCTGGTCCCACCCCTTTCAAAATGCATGATATGAACTTAGATAAGCTACTAAGTATCTCTGAGCACCACTTTGCTCTAAAAATGAAATAACAGTACTAACTGCTCAAAATTAGGGAAAGTATTAGAAATAATACTCAGTGCCTACACTAGCACCTGGGCAGGCAGAAGGCACTTAGTATTTGTGGGATACATAAATAAGTGAATGAATAAAAGAATACAAAGTGCCTAGCTCAATGCCTGACATTCAGAAGGCTCCTGATATACAATCATACTTAATATATCAACACCTGGCAGTGTTTCACAGAGGGTGCCCCATCTCCCAGGTCCTGACCTTAGCAGGATCTTTAAGGCCACATGCCGTTGTACCACCATCTTACTTGCTGCGTTCATCTCTACCTTTCTGGAGCACGAGCACTGAACTGTGGCTTTGTTTTTGCTAGTCACCACTGTTCTGTGTGGTGCGGGTTGTTTCCTCAAATAGGATTACGAATACATGGCGACCAAGGTCTGCCGCTTTCTTTGTAGCCCGAACCCACTCATTCATTCGACCCACTTCTGAGGGAAGATTATGTAAAGTACTCTTCAACTGAGACCTTCAAAAACTAGGTGCTCAATAAATATTTGTTGATTGACTCAAAACACTGGATTACAGGAATAATAAAGGAAGCACTGTACTATTACGTATAATACACATGTAATTCCTCCAATCACTTTCCAAGTAATCAATTCTAGGTCTATTTCCAAGGAAGTTCTCTCATCCAAGATCAACCAACTTCACTCAAGTTCCTCCCAAAAGTCCTTGTTCTTTCCCCCAAATCATCCTGTCTCCTCAATGGAGAAATTTCTTAATTGTCTCTCTCAATTTGACTTCATCAATTGGACTTGGTTACCTTGCAAGGGTACCTTTTCCCTGGTGTTTTGCTTTCATCCACTTGCTGTATTGCTGTTGCTACAATCAGTACAAACTAGTTCATAACGTGCCCCTACTTACTCATGTCTTCATATGTCAGTAAAACAACTTAACTTACTAAAGAGGCAACCTGAGAATGTTCCCATTGGATAATGAGATCCTTTACAAAAATCTATTTTCTATGGACGCCCTGAATTTAAGACATCATATACAAATATACACACATATGAAGGTATAAATGCCTCCCAAATAAGTGGCTCTCTTTCAGTACAGTGTCCCCCAAATTCTGGTGAGGAATGAGTCCCTCAATGGGAGCAAGGAGAACAACCTACACCAGGGAGTTGTCTTTGTGAACACACTAGTCAAAGAAGAAAAGAACCGCACACATCCATCACCCTCACCAGATATACAGTTCAGAAATTCCATGGCCGTGGGTAAAGAGCTTCTTATTAATTTCTGAAGACAAAGCATTAAGAAAGGGATGGAATACTGTGCCATGTATATGCAATTATATGGCACTGTCCTGCTCGGTCAACCCAGGAATCTATTTCCTGACTCACTGGCTCCCAACAGTGCAGGATTGCTTGACCAAGTGCAGCTGCTATATTCTTCTTCTTCTTCTTCTTTGTAAGGTTTTATTTATTTATTTGACAGAGAGATAGAGACAGCACAAGCAGGCAGAGCAGCAGGCAGAGGGAGAGGGAGAAGCAGCCTCTCTACTGAGCAGGGAGCCCGATGAGGAGCTCCATCCCAGGCCCACAGGATCATGACCTGAGCCGAAAACAAACACATAACCAACTGAGCCACCTGGGGGGCCCCTGCTATGTTCTTCTTAACAGAGCTTAGAGTTGTGTCCACTCTTGGGATTAGGGTCTAGAGAACTCAAGGGCAAAGACCTAGCCTTCTGGTGCTCGGCACTATAGGAGCTCAATAAAAACTAGTTAATTAGTAGAAACATTGCAAGAGGGATCATTCAGGTTACCCATCTTCCAAACCCCAAAGGTACCCTTGTCCCATATTACATAAAGTAACTTCTCTTATAAATTTCCTATCTCAACTATATCTGCCACAGAAACCCTTGTTGAAATATATATTCTCAGAAATAAACTACCAAACAAACCAGGAGAAACTATTCAAGAATGAACCAACTAATTCAACAAGACACATATTTCTTCTTCCCTCCACTATTGGGTTTTTGAATTCCTGGAACACTGATTGGATAATCTACAAAAGAAGAGACATGAACTAAAACTTGTCAGGGTTTGTCAAGTTCAGTATCAGCAAATGGAGAATGATGACAGATAGTACTTGTGATTTTTTTTTTCTAGATAATAGGCACTTGCTTCTAATTAGAATAAAGTAACAAAGAGGTCTAGAAAACATAAGTGGGGTGTGGGGGCAGCCCTGCATGGACCCTTCCCTAAATCCACAGTCATTGTAGGACCTATTTTCTCCACCCCCAGAGTATAAATCTTACTACCCCAGTTACCTATTTTCTCATGCTCATTTCCCAGCAGACTCACAAAACTAAAATATTAATTACAGCACATGAATTCCCCTCACACCAACCCTTCTACTTTCACTACCCTCCCACTTCCACAATTAGGCATCATTTTAAATTTGATTTATTTCACTTACTCCTACGTTTTAAATGACTAGATTGGGATAAATAAATTTCAGTTTATATTCAGCATCATGTTAAAACATGGTCCCTTCTGCAATGAGCCAATGCTATTAAAGATAAACTACTTTTTTCCTAAAGAAAAGAAATATCCCCTGGAAGTATCATGACAAGTCCACATAATATATATACCAGAAACCAATCTCAACATTTTAGCCAGGATTTAAATCATTCTGTTCTGCCCTTTCCATCCTACTTCCTGACCTTCACAAATCTGACTAAGGTGAAATGGTAGTATGACGACCAAACATTTGAATATGTTTTTACAGTTATCAAAACCTTATTTTATTTTATCCTTTCAACAAAGGAAGTAAGGCAAACACTGCTGCCCCCATTTTTCAGATGGAGAAATGTAGGTTCAAAGAGGTAAAGTGACTGATACAATGTGATACATTTAGAGGCCATACTGTCTTCTGGGTCCCACTGTGGCCCTCTATCCACAGGCACAGTGATTCCCCAGATGAAAAAAAAAGTCACTGTCTTCCACTGAGCATATCTAAACATAAAGCTCAGCATCCTAGGAAACATCTACTCCACTTACACTCTACTTCTGTCTGCATGATCTTCTTGGAGTTCTCGCCCCACTGTCTCTGCTGCATCACCCACATAAACCTCATCTATTTATTTCGGTTACTGCACCATTCAAGACCATGCACAAGCAGAAAATGACAATGAACTCCTGTTAACAATCATTTTTACATCAGTAATTATTCAGCGTTGACATCTAGGTCGTACCTATCCAGGTTCTAAGGTAGCCCAACGTGGATTATTAGTCCTATTCACAAAAGGTAGGGCTAACTGACTTTGCTTTATTTGTTTTTACTGAACAAGAATTAAGAACTTCTTTAATACTTAAGACAGACTAAATAAAAAGAAGCAAAAAACGCGAGGAAAAAAATTAAAGGGGGATGGTTGGAGGTATAAATAGAAAGCATTAGAGTAGCACAAATATATTTTGATGGTTTACCGACAGAGGGCTGTCCTCTTTGCCTGAGAACAACCTTTGTCCTGAAAATAGGCCCTGAACTACTGGAGATAAACCAGCAAACAGCCTCCAAAATTACCAAAGGGATCTTACTGGACAACAGCTATAGTCTCCGTGGAGATATATTCAAAAGTTGACAAGTCTAGGGGCACCTGGGTGACTCAGTTCTTAATTCAGTTCTTAATTCAAAATCTTAACAAGTCTAGGGGCACCTGGGTGACTCATTAGGTCATGATCCCAGGATGAGTCCCAGGATGGAGCCCTGCATCCGGCTCCCTGCTCAGCAGGAAGCCTGCTTCTCCCTCTCTCACTCCCCCTGCCTGTGTTCCCTCTCTGGCTGTGTTTCTCTCTGTCAAATAAATAAAATCTTTAAAAAAAAAAAAGTTGACAAGCCTATGCTAACACTCTGGAAAGTCACTATGGGCCTTTGGCATGATATTTGGCACAAGTGGGCTCACATTAGATTTAAGCCACGAAAGTTAAATTACTTAAATATCCCAAAGCTCTTGTTGTAGATTTCACCTACAAAATTTTAACAAGTTCCAGAATCTTCCATATCGCTGGGTTACAACAGTTACATTAACTTATAAGTGCTTTGTTCTAGTTTTCCCATTTTTTCAATTCCAAAGAATAAAACTATTTCCTTTCAGTAGAAAACAGGTACAAATGAAATGCAAACAGGAATCTAGTAAATGAGTCAGTCCAAAAATTATCTAGCACAATCCTGGAACTTTTCCTAATGTTTTACTTGAGCCTCAGTCACACCTGACATCACGACTTTGATGCATTCAAAGCAGCCCGTACAAAATGATGCTTTTCTGCCAACACTGTCCCACATTCTCCTTTCTGATCCCCAAGTGCAGCTTTTAATATTTGCAAATATACCAAGCAGTTTATTTCAACAAGCAAATCTTACCTAGTGACGGTGAAGAAATAACTCTCCAGTGGTCTTTAGTATTACTGTCCACCCTCTAAGACTCCTCCTAAAGGTCCAGCACTAATTGAAAGACTGAAAAATAACAATGCATTGTCATAAAAAAGAAGCTTTAAAGTCCACAATATGTTTAAATTTTGAATCGCTGACTTATTGCATAATTTCATACAATACCACTCAGTATATTAAAAATAAAATAAACTAGTTCCAGAAGAGATGAAATGAGTTTTACCGTGCTTATTATTCCCTTACCTTAAATTCTAAATTAAAGACTTCCCCTTTGTATGACCAGCAGGTGAAAGTTACAGGGATCTTTGATTCAACTTTAATTTTTTTCTCAGTGCTTTTATCTTTAAAATTACTTTTCAGAACGCACACTGGCAAATGAATAGATATTATGTAAGCAGTTTTTCCCCATGCATGTAAATGTTTAAATCACAACTTAAAGTATTCTGAAATAATGTTTTAACCAGTGAAACAAAATTACACTCTAAGAACTAAAAGGGACCACTTATTTTATGACCACATATAACTGCATGGTTAAAAAAACTAAATGCCAGCTTTTAATTATATTTGAGAATAAAATGGCCAGCTTATATAAAAGACAAATTTCAGAGGTCTTTTTCATTTTTTTTCAAAGTTTTAAACACTTCGTATTTTTATTAACACTCAAAATGAAAGGACCTGCTGTGATTCCTGACTGATTAAAGATAAAGATAATGATAAATATAAAGACAAACTTTTCTAACCCAGTTACGGACCCATCTCAGATCCCCGAATAAAAGCAAAGCGTTTTTCCCATATAAATGAAAAGAGATCGAAGCTACAGGCTCTGGGTCGTCAGAACTTATCTGCTCTCCAATTTACTAAACCTTCTATTTCTGATCGGCATCATTCACACAACATCTGGCTGCTCCCTCAGGTCGCTTAATTACTTCCACGTCTGAACAGACTACGTAGCTACAGGCAAAGGCCAAACTTTGCTCTCGGCCTTCCGAACTTAAAGATGCGTTTAACCACTAGAGGTCTCCCCTTGGCCAGTTTTGCTTGTTCGCTATTTTGCTGCACTTGAAACTTTCCGGAGAAATGCTCTACTCGAGTCAGTGTTTTTCTAAAAACTTGCGCAAAAATCCACGCGACCGAACTAGCCATTACAGAGACTCTCGGGCTCCCCAAATCAATAAAGATGTCACAAACAACGCTCTAGGAAAATCAAAATTAAAATTCGACGCACTCGCCTAGCTGTCGTCCGCCCCCCCCGCCCAAAATCTTATTTCTCATCTCAGCTTCCCTTAACTTAAACTTAGAACAATCAAAAAATCTTTTTTGTTTCTGTAGACTTTGAATGATTTCTAATGCATTTTTCTGGCGATGGACCCGAGGTGGGAAAGGAGCGGGCCAAGGGATGCAGGGAGGGGGGAAGGGCCGTGCTCGCGGCGCCCGAGGAAGTTGCATAAGGAAAGAGACTCCGTTTTTTGGGTCCCTCAAAAAATCGGCGGGGAGGGGGAGGAAAAGGAAGCGGGGTGGGGGGGAAGGCGGGGAGGAGGGAAACTGAAGCGACGTTTACCTTCGTCTCCCCGTGGAAGGGTGGGGTAAGGGCTACGG